>CM060960.1:50392873-50477873 GCA_030765055.1 Mantis religiosa | reverse complement strand
AGGACTGTTTTCTGATACTTAAAATGGCGACGTTTTCATTGCAGGAACAGCGTGTAATCATTCTTCTTCTTCTACCTCACGGCTTTGGATTGTTTAACCCGTTCCGGCTCCAAATTGGTCTGCCCATCTTTTCTTAGATCTTCCCTTGTTTCTTCTTCCTATAGGTTTATAGTTTAAGGCTATTTTTGGTATTCTGTTATTATTCATCCTCTGAACATGTTCTTTCCATTGATTTCTATTTCTGTCAATAGTATGGTTCATTTCTTCTACTTTTAATTCTGTCCTAATATCCTGACTACGTGTTTAATCAATTTTGTTATATCCAGCTATTGCTCTTATGAATTTCATTTCTGATGACTGTATTCTCGTACTATTTCTTTTTGTTAGTGTCCATGTTTCTGATCCATAGATCAGAGTTGGTATTGCCATTGTTTTGTATAGTTTTATTATAGAGTCCTTTCTTGCTTTATTTTTTAATGTTCTTTTTATTGTGTCTGTTATATAGTTAAATTTATTTATTTTCTCTATTATATCAGCTTCCCCTTGGTACGAGACATTACATCCTAATTACTTAAAGTGTGATATCTGCTCAATTGTTGTGTTATCTAACACTATTTTTGATCTTACTGGATTAATTCCTTTAAATGCCATGGTTTTGGATTTATTTGCTGATTTTTCATTCCATATTCTGTAGCAATTTTATCTAGACTATACAGCATTTTCTGCAGGTCATGTTCATTTGTGGCCATTATTATTTGATCATCTGCATACAACATAGTTTTCAATTTAGCTCCTGATACATCAATGCCTCCATTGACTTTATTTGATCTAATCCTTACTATTTCGTCAACATACAAATTAAAAAGTGCGGTCGATAAAACACAACCTTGTCTTACGCCACCATTAACTATTACTGGTTCTCTTTTATTTATTTTTATTTTTGTGTCAATGTACATACTTTTTATAACTTCAATTAGTTGTAAAGTTATGTCTCTATTATTTAAATTTTTTCACAGTATCATTCGTGATAATTTGTCAAAAGCTTTTAGTCAATAAATAGTAAGTTCGTCTCTAAATTTTGTTCTCGTCGTTTTTCTATTATTTGTTTAGGAGTAAAAACATTGTCAATAGTGCTTCTTCCTTTTCTAAAACCAGTTTCTTCTTCTAGGAGTATTGCATCTCTTATTTTCTTTAACCGAGTACTTATTATTTTGGCATATATTTTGTAGGCAGCACACAATAAACTAATGCCTTTATAATTTTCAGGTCTTGTTCTTTCCCCTTTCATAAATATTGATATCACTTTAGCTATCTTACAATCTTGCGGTATTTCTTTTGTTTCCCAACCCTTGTTATATAGATACAGTAATGTCATGTAATTCTTTAGGAGCATATTTAATTAATTCTAAATTAATATTAGCTATTCCGCAGGCTTTCCTATTTCTACTTTTAGCTATACTTTCTATTAAGTCTTCTACTTCTAACCGGTCTACTTCTGCTCTGTATAATTTATCTATTTCCCAATTTTGTTTATATTCTGTGTTCCAGAGATTTTTATAATATTCCTCTAATTCTTCATCTTTAATGATTTTTATGTTTGCTTTTTCTTTTTCCATTGAATTTAGGTTTCTAATAAATTTATAAACTTTATCTTGGCGGCCCTATAGGTTATGTTCTAGATCTGCTATGTATTTGTCCCAGTGTTCTCTATTTAGTTTCCTTATATATCTTTTAACTTCTGTTCTTGCCTTATAATTCAATCTATTTTGTTCTGATATGTCATTCAAGTACTGTAAATACATTTTTTTCTTTTATTAATTCTTTTATTTCAGCGTTCCATATTCTTAGTCTCTTATTCTGCTTACCTGCTTTCTTAGTACCTAAAGATTCAAATGCTGCCTTTCCTACAATATTTTTTATGGTGATCCATTTTTCTTCAACATTTTCTTTATATTCCTCATGTTGTCTCATATTGCTTATTATCCGTTTTTATATAAATCTCTTATAGTTTCGTCTTCTAAGAGATGTACCTTATAATGTTCTTCTTTAGATGGTATTGTTAATTTTTTCATTGCCCATACCATTTTGTTTGCAATCTAATTTTACTTATAAGCAGAAAATGATCTGTATGTACATCACTTCTCTAAATCTTTGTACAACCTACATTTGAAACTTGTAAAGTTACTAGGAAACACAGCATGGGACCACTTAGAAACCAAATCATTTGAACATATAAATTATAAAGTCAAAGCGAAAGTTTATCGTCAAAATAAGAAACTAAAACATAATCATAATCATTGGCAACCAAAACATAACAAAATTTCAGCAAAGAACACATCCCTAGACAATGTAATTAATCTCTCAAAGCAAAATTTTAACAATGAAGAAATAGATGTACTTAACCAAGGCCTAAAAACATGTATAACTTACTCCAGCAACCCGGATGAATTCATTGCAGATATAGAATTAGCAGTAGAAGGCTTGGAAACCATGGACAAAAATATAATTAGGAAAAAATCAGCTCCTATATTGGAAAACGTAATAAATAAAAAGCCAAAAAAACATTTGAAACAAATTCAGATAATTAAATCTTTAAAGAAAAAGGATGTAATCTTCTCAAGGGCTGATAAAGGGAACAAAATAGTAATCTTAGATACAGCTACATACAAAGAAAAAATGTTAGAGTTACTACAACAAAAAGAATTCCAGGAAATAGATTCTAAACCACTCAACCGATGCATAAAAGATGTACAAAAAACCATCATTAATAGTAAAATTTTAACTACAGAACAAAAAACTATCAAATCGGACAACCCTACCCTTGCAAGACTATATGGTTTGCCTAAAATACACAAACCCAACATACCCATGAGACCCATTGTAAATAATATAAACACTCCTACTTACCTTCTGGCAAAATGGCTATCCAAAAAAATTCAGTCCTTTCCACAATTCCATACTCTGAGTATAAAAAACTCTTTAGACCTGGTAGAAAAAATTCAAAATCTTAAACTAAAACCTCATGACACTTTAGTATCCTTTGATGTCCGCTCCCTCTAGCATTCCATTAGAGAAACTTTTGATTCAACTGGAAAAATGGCTAAATTCTATAAACCTAGATGCCAATGCAATAGAAGAAAATTTGGCAATGACTGAATTATGTATACATCAAATTTATTTTGTCTTCGATGGAAAATATTATAAACAAATTTCAGGACTAGCTATGGGAAGCCCGCTATCACCATTTTTGGACAATCTATACATGAGCTTTTTCGAAACACATATAACTAAAGCCTTCCCTCATATGTTTAAAACATGGTACAGATACGTAGACGACATCTTTGCAATAGTGCCCTACAAACTAATAGATGATGCTTTGAAACTACTCAACCTGCAAGAACCCAGCATACAATTCACAGTGGAAACTGAAGAGGACTGTACTCTACCTTTTTTAGACCTTAAAATCAAAAAAGCAATGAAAAACTAGAATTTGGCATCCATAGAAAAGCAACACACACAGATAATTACATCAAAGCAAATAGTTTCAACCGAATTCCACACAAACATGCAACCATCAACAGTCTGACACACAGATTAGTAAATCTACCTCTGAGCCAGCAAGAATATCAAAACGAATACCATCAAATCTTAAAAACTGCAATTAAAAATGGATATGGAAAAAACCTTATAGATAAAAAACCTTATAGATAAAAAACTAAAATTATTCAAACTTCAAAAGAGATTAAAACAGATCACAGCTCTCACACCAATAAAACAAGAAATTAGATTTGCTAAATTTACTTACCACCCCTGGGCCACAAAAAAGTTCCAAAAAATATTCAAGAAATACAATATAACATTGGCACCAAAAAACAATTACAACATTAAAAACCTACTTCACAGTAATAATACTGATAAGATAAAACCAGAGGAAAAGTCAGGCATTTACAAGATTAAGTATAAAGACTGTGAAAAAATTTACATAGGGAGGACAAAAAGAAACATAGGCACTAGAAAGAAAGAACACTTCAGGCACTTAAGATACAAAAATATTGATAAGTCTGCAATAGCAGCTCATTTCTGGTCTGAAAATCATGAAATTGAGGATAGCACAGAATTACTAAAATACGTTCAAAAACATAGTGAACTCGTCATATGGGAGAGAATATACATAGAAAAACATAAAAACCAACTAATGAACTTTGAAATCCCGCCAGAAGAGAATCCCACATTTAAGTTCATCACTAAATCAACAGATGGCAGCAACAACCCCAGAATTACCCACACCGCTGGATCAAGCTTCAGTCGCATAAGATCCGTAGATGCAAACGATGATTTGCGAAACATGTCCTCAAAATAGGTACGAAAGTGAAGCAGATGTGTAATAAATACGACTCATCTAAAATTTAATAATTTTTCGCTTCACTGTGGTGTTCCAATACAGTTAAATCTCGATACCTTGTATCCATAATTAAGTTTTTCATTTTTTGTTTACGATGACATAATCTATGATTGCACAAGAACCCCTCTCAGTTCTAGTATACATGTGTATATCTTTATGACGAAAGAATGAAATTGTTATTCTCAAATTATTATAACTTGAGAAATTTATCAAACTATTTCCATTGTAATTCACTATTTGTTCTCCATTATTGCCTTTTATATTTTGTATTGGCACCTTTCCAATTCTGGCGTTTAGATCTCCAGCTATTACTAAATAATCATTTTTATTTATACCATCCATTACCTTCTGAAGCTGATTATAAAATTCGTCTGACTCTATTCTACCTTCTTCAGGTGCATATACTCCTATAACTGTCATGTTAGCTTTCAATTTTTAATCTATTATTGTTATTCTTTCATTTATCCATTGATAAGATGTAATATATTTTTTAAAATGTTTATTTAGTAATATGGCCACTTCTGCTTGAGCTCTTACATTTATGTCTACACCGCTATATATCATTGTGTAATGTTCTAAATCCACATTTCCGTTTTGTTTCTTTTTTGTTTCTGTAATCATTCGTTTTCTCCATTTTCATGCTGTGACACCTATTGAAATTCATCGAGAGTTGAGTGAGGCATGCGGTGATGGTACCATTGATATGTCTAATGTGCGTTCCTGGGCGCGACAGTTCAATGAAGGCAGAACATCGTGTGACAACAAACCAAGACAGTCACGGCCTCGCACCAGCCGGTCTGACGACATGATCCAGTGAGTGGAGAACGTTGTTTTGGAGGATCGCCGATTGAACATTGTGGACATCGCCTTCAAAATTAGCATTTCCGTGCGATCTGAGCACAAAATCCTGCATGAATATCTGAAAAGGCAAAAAGTGAAAATAGAAACATTTTATAGAGAAACTGTCCTGTTCAAAACGCGTACTTTATATCAAATAATTATTCTTGTATTACTAGTCATTTCCAAAATTTCTGTTAGTATTGTTTTGCATGCCTTGGTCCCTTTTAGTGCTGTCGCTGTTTATTTGTTTCTGGAAATGTCAGAAAAAACGACTGCCGTTTGTCAGCATATCTAAACAAAGTGTACATACACTGTCTCGACGTCTATGTGCGAAAAATGTAACAGCTCCGTTGTTACATGCCTTTTCCGATACGCTTCCACGCTTTGTCATGTAGTATATTCTTTTATTTGTTTAATATCAAGTTTCTCATATCTAGGCATATATATGATCAATTCCTCAAGTGATGTTTTTTTCTCTCTTTCATGCAGGGCTCACAACAGTCTTCTGGAATGTGGAGAACCAGCACATCCGATGAGGTGAGTTCTTTCAAACAGCTGTTAAGAATCGGGTATTTAGCGTTCAGATATTATGTCATTTTATGTATTTTCCCTCTTACAGTTATCAATATACCAAAATCGATATTGTAATGAAAGTTACACAATTTGCCATATAACTTCAAATATGAATAATATTATTTAATAGTTTGCTCAAATGCAAAGTCGATATGTGTTCATTTTCTCTATCTCTCCCTCTCATGGCCATACTAGGAGAACGAATTTTCAAAGGCGCCTCATAACGACCAGCTTTAAACATTTGACTATCAGTTTAAGTGTATTGTGTTCCTATATTCCTTTACACCTACAAGAAAATTAACAATAAGGTAACGTTTATCTCGATTAACTTGAAGTAGATAGAGGAATAAGTGTTTGTAAAAATAGTTTGCACAAGACTAGAGAACAGCAAGTTGGATCGACAAATTAGAGAGGCTAGTCAAGGTACACTATTCATGTCTAGCCTTTAGGAAGTTATTCAGTTCGATTAATTACATAGATAGAGGAATAAGTGTTTGTAAGAATAGTTTGTACAAGAGTAGAGAACGGCAGGTTGGACCGACAAATTAGAGAGGCTAGCCAAGGTCAACTATTCATGTCTAGCCTTTAGGAAATTATTTAGTTCGATTAATTACATAGATAGAGGAATAAGTGTTAGTAAGAATAATTTGTACAACAGCAAGTTGTACCGACAAATGAGGGAGGCTAAATGAGGCCAACTATTTTTACCTAGCCTTTAGAAAGTTATTCAGTTCGGTTAATTACATAGCTGGAGGAATAAGTGTTTGTAGGAACAGTTAGTACAAGAGTAGAAAAAGTGCAACACATTGGATTTTTCCAGATATTAATGACCTAGCGTGGTATTATACCTCGAACATCAGTTATATATTAGTGTAGATATAGGATTTTATAAAGCAATATGTTTACTCAATATTCACATTCCCTTACATCGTAAACCAGAAGAGAAATTTTGGGGAGTGCTGCTGAGAGAACTTAAGGAAGATTCTTTATGAGGCATTTTCTGTCACTTTGTATCAGCTGTAATGAGGAAGGAGTTGAATTTGTTCCGCTATAGCGGTCGGGAAGCTATCTGTTAGCGAAGAGTAAATTAGCATCGTGCGTCAATTGTTTCCAGACTCGTGACTCGTCGAGAGGATCGATATGACAAGCTGAAGCTGCATTCTCTCCTCGATTCCCACTCACAGCTCAAGCAGCGTCTCATTTAAGTTTCCAGAAAGAGCTCTTTGATCTAAGAGAAATGATGCTTATTTTTCTTTATACTTGTATATTTTACAAGTAAATGTATGGTCGTATAAAGGAAGCTCAAACATTAAACTGCTGTACATATAGTAACATTTGAGATAGGTGCAAAATCCTAGCAGTAGGGTTTAGGATTAGAATTTCATTAAGGAGGGGACTCGATACAGTTAAGCGCAGAGGTTCTACTCCCATAAGTCCTGGATACATATGACGAAGGACCCGGGCCTCCTTCTACCCGGGAGCAATGGATACCCCGGGCCTCTTTCCATAGGGCAATACCTGATTTCTTAAAAACGTCCCCCCCACACGGGATGGAAGTGGATACGCCACTTACGCGCGTCAACCCCGCAGGGAAGACTGCCGAAAACCTCGGTGGGGCCGCCTGGTGATCTAGCACACCTTCTACTAGCTCTGCAGGCTAGTACCCGGGACTTATGGGGCAGCACTCTACCCCCTCCGGGTGGCCGTAGCCTGGCCGGAGGTACCCAATTCCCCAGGGGTGTCGGGAACACATTGCCCCCTCGAGTCCAACCCAATCCGAACAACTCTCCTACGTTAGGGGCTCGGAAGCTCGGCCCGAGGTTGCTCTAGTAACGTAAGAGGAACCACGAGTGCTAAGGGTCCGCAGCGCCTGCACCTCGGCAGCTGAAGGGGATGGGAACACACTGCCCCCTCGAGTCCAACACAATCCGAACAACTCACCTACGGGAGGGGCTCGGCAGTTCGGCCCGAGGTTCCTCTAGTAACGTCAGAGGTACCACGAGTGCTAAGGGTCCGCAGCGCCCGCACCACGGCAGCTGAAGGAAACGGATCCCTTCCCCTATGGGAAGGGCATTCGATACGTAGGCCACCATGCTGGGCCCTTTGTTCCTATGCTCCCAAGTGGGGCACTCCCGGGAGGAAGGAAGGGGTGAAGGAGGCAGAGGGTGGCCGATCCAAGGAGCCACGACAGTACAGAGTTCAGGGTCCCTACAGTTTACTTGGATAGAGATTTCTCTCGACAGGCCAGGACAACGGACACGCTCCCCTAATGCAGGACACGCTCCCTGGCTGGCGGTCCCGAAATGGTCCCAGTAGAGGAGCGGAGACCGGCAAACGACATATCGGAGGAGGAAGAAGATTACCTCAAAGCATATCATCCCGAGATGCACCGCCGATATACCCGCCGACACTTCTTGCCTGAAAAGGACCACCAGAGGAGAGACGATGTGAAATGATAGTGGAGATGAAATGGAGGGGCAGTAAATTCGGGGGATGTGATAAAATTTGGGATGTCCAAAAACATCATTGTTGGATAAACAACGGGGTATGGCAAAAATTGGGAAGATGTTCGAAACATTGTTGGAGAAACAATGGGATACACATAAATTGGGACGATATCCAAAAGTATCATTGTTGGAGAACCAATGGGATACACATTAATTGGGTAGTTTTCCAAAAAACGTCATTGTTGGACAAACAATTGGGTATACAAAGATTGGGAGGACGTTCCAAGAAGGCCACCTTTGGGCAAACACGTGTTTTACAAACTATTCGAGAAAATTCACATAAACATGAATGTTGGTCAAATAATGTAGTTTACAGGATTTGTAAAAATGTCCCAAAACACGAAACACACAATGGATACTACACAACTTTTGTAAGATATCCAAAAATTATCAAGTGTTGAGCAAATAATAGGGTTTATGAAACCTATCGTGGTTATCCGCCGTTCTCTTGTTCAACATACAGCGTTCTGACATGAAACAGTATTTTGCAGATAATATCTTGAAAAGTTTCCATCGAGATGACGTCTTTCAGCTGCAGTGCGGTTGTTGGACGTATCAGGAAAACTTAGAGTTAACCTCACAACCAAAACTCGAGCGGTTTGAGATCTGGAGATCGCGGATGTTACATTGTTGGGAAATGGCTACTGATGACAGGTACAGATGTATTTTTTTATCTTGAAAAGTGTAGAGCGATGCGCAGTGCTATCTGGACGAGTCCACCTCAGAACGGTTGCAAATGGAGGGGAGGGCAGGTCAGTTGCGTATCAGTTGCGAGCAACTAAACACGTGCAGAGCTACTCGGTAATACTACAGCTTGTTTCAAAATGTGCTTGTCTCCTGGTTCCAAGAGAGCATTTATAAATGACGCCTCCTAGCAGCACATTAGGAAATAAAGTGCTACCTTTAAAAACACGAGAAGTAATAACCAATATCCATAGATTTATAAAAAAAGGAATAATGGTCTGGGTCAGCTATAAAAATCTGGGGAAGGGTATCTGAGGCAACAGTTGTGTCTGAAAGCAGTTTAGGTGAGTTAGTAAGGAAAGAAAAGCCATTGGTGCTAGTGCAACAACGTCCTTCTCTATACCCAGTAAACAAAGATTATGAACATGCACAAAATCTAATTTGGATGTTTTAATTCAGAAGTAGTTAGGCGACCTATGAATAATTTTTAAAACACAGAAAAATAAAGACCAACTTTGAAGACAGTGCTTATGAAGCTAAAAATTCTACTGACTTCTAAGGCAGTGTCTAAACATTAAGAAGAGTTCTTTTGAAGCTAGGATTATTTGAAAAAAAAAGACACTAAGCGTGACAGACAAATTTTAATCGAACATTGCACCATACGTGCAAAAAGGCTTAAGTATTTACGAAATATTCAGAGATATCGAAGTGAAGTTTATATAGTTTATATGGATGAAACTTATATAAATACAGCACTTACTGGACCATACGCCTGGAGTGAAATACGTTACAGGGACTCTGCCGCGATATTGAAAGGCCGACAGTTGTTTATCATGCCTGCTGGAGGAGAACAGGGTTTTGTTCCAGATGCCTATGTACTATTTAAGATCCAACAAAAGCGTGGAGATTACTACCATAGTAAGAATTACAACTTAGTTTATAAGAGCTGAAAAACTGGCTTCAAGAATGAAATTATTTTGTAGACACCTTATGCACCGCCCTCCCCTCTCGTAGTCTTAGGCTTTGGACGCATTGTGGCGATAGGTGCACTATCCCCACCACAGTTGCTACTCATCCCTACCGCGCAGGATTCCTGTCAAGATAAAATAATGCATCTATATGTGTTGTCAGTTGTTTTCTTTTGGAATATAGATGTGGAATGGAGCGTTACCTTGCTTGGGGATTGTTTCCCAAATCACAGTTCTCCAGTCTACACATTAGGAAGTGCAGTCCCCATAATCTCCAGATCTCACTGTGGCCACTTTATTCGACAGCGAGGAGCAATGGATTTTATTTGGACGTAGAAAAAAAAACCTTAGTAGTGTTTTGTTTGGAAAGGAAGTAAAGGTGATATGTCTGTGTTGTAGATTTAGGTTACGTAGAATCATTTCTGATTCACCATGTATAGGAGTTTAAAATATATTTTCAGTTTATGAGCCCTGAATAAAAATATTTCTTATATAGTGAATTTCGTGTTGCGTTCCTTTAAATTAAATGTGACAGGCGAGGTTACCTACACAGGGGAGCTCTTGACAAATATATCTCGGCACACTAAATCCACAAAGAGACGCCGAGGAACGCCCAAAGGGTCAGACGTCACAGAGGTGGCGAAGTCGCCGAAATTCATCTCTAATTATTCCCTCGTGGCCAACTCAGCAACTTTCGCGAACAATGCCCCGGACGTAAGACTCAGGTTCAAGAAGTCCTTCTTTAGATGTACGTCCGGACGATGACCTGCCCTACCTCAACGCTAATATATCTACTTCTCCATAATATTTTGACGTTTTATCCATCTTAATGTTACGTCATTGCTTTTTTTAGATTAGATTTTATTGTGTATGTTCCAAAATTTTACTATTTACAACTTTAGGCTACATTTATTTGTATTTACCTGCATGGCAGTAGGGCATTTATTTTACGTCTAAAAGTGCTGAAATTAATTAGTTACTGTATTTAAAATGAAATTCCATATTAACTTAACCTAATACCAAAGGCCAGAAATGCACAATAAATAGGTATAACAAAATAAAGGCTGTACGTATTTTGTGAACATTCGACCATACATGTGCCTTCTGTCTACTACATTGCTGCTTTAGATGGAAAAATACTTATTTCTTTTCCTGAAAAAACTGCAGAAAGCTATGTATTTCCCTCCAGGCCTCCTCATTTCTCGTACTGACATTTGTTGTATAACGTCCATCATTTACCGAACTAAAGAAAAGTCACATTTTTCTCTTTCTCAGACCAAATGACTGCACGCTTTTTCATTAACTCCAAGTTCACAGAACAGCAAACTTCTTGTTGAACATTATCGACCAACAAAATGATTAAGAAACAGCTGTGAAACATCCATAGAAATGTTTATATAAAGTTGTAGGTACACTGTGGATTGTTTATCACTCTATTGGACTCGCGCATGCGCAAAAGAACCTTTCTACAGATGTATTATTTTATCTTGTCAGGAATCCTGCGCGGTAGGGATGAGTAGCAACTGTGGTGGGGATAGTGCACCTATCGCCACAATGCGTCACACGCGTAAGATTACGAGAGGGGAGGGCGGTGCATAAGGTGTCTAAAAACAAATTTCATTCTCGAAGCCAGTTTTGCAGCTCTTATAAACTAAGTTGTAATTCTTACTATGGTAGTAATCTCCACGCTTTTGTTGGATCTTAAACGGTACATAGGCATTTGGAACAAAAACCTGTTCTCCTCCAGCAGGCATGATAAACAACTGTCGGCCTTTCATTATCGCTGCAGAGTCCCTGTAACGTATTTCACTCCAGGCATATGGTCCAGTATGTGCTGTATTTATATAAGCTTCATCCATATAAACTATATAAACTAAACTTCACTTCGATATCTCCGAATATTTCGTAAATACTTAAGCCTTTTTGCACGTATGGTGCGATGTTCGATTAAAATTTGTCTGTCACGCTTAGTGTTTTTTTTTTTTCTTCAAATAATCCTAGCTTCGAAAGAACTCTTCTTAATGTTCAGACACTGCCTTGGGAGTCAGTAGAATTTTGAAGCTTGTGGCGAAACTGATTCTCCACTCGCAGCAGATAGGATTCACGTCGGTTGTTTGGAAGTTCCAGGTCGAGATTTGATTAAATAAAGAGTCATGAGATCTTTTCTCAGGTGTGGATTTTTGGTGACAGAAATAAAACCTTATATGACTCCAATTTCAAAATATATCATTTAATTGTATAATCAGAATTACAGTTCACTCGTCTTTATTACGAATACCGAATAACCGTTTTGAAGGTTATTAACTTTCTTTTACAATCATATTCACCACACCATTTTTCATCGTCATCAAACAAGACTGAAAAACATATCCCTCTCAAGATTATTGATTTTCCTTAACTATCGTTACTCCTCTATTAATTTTGTTTTTAATATTGTCATCATATGGCCTACTAAGTCATATCAGAAAACAATATTCATATAAAAAGTTTTAATTAAAACATATCGTTACAAGCTACATAAGCACTTTCTTCAGAGTTGGTCTTTGTTTTTCTGTGCTTTAAAAATTATTCATAGTTCGCCTAACTACTTCTGAATTAAAACATCCAAATTAGATTTTGTGCATGCTCTTAATCTTTGTTTACTGGGCATAGAGAAGGACGTTGTTGCACTAGCATCAATGGCTTTTCTTTCCTTAATAACTCACCTAAACTGCTTTCAGACACAACTGTTGCCTCAGATACCCTTCCCCAGATTTTTGTAGTAGACCTAGACCATTGTTCCTTTTTTTATAAATCTATAAACACTGGTTATTACCTCTCGTGTTTTTAAATGTAGCACTTTATTTCCTAATGTGCTGCTAGGAGGCGTCATTTATAATTGCTCTCTTGGAACCAGGAGACAAGCACATTTTGAAACAAACTGTAGTGTTACCGAGTAGCTCTGCACGTGTTTAGTTGCTCGCAACTGGTACACAACTGACCCGCCCTCCCCTCCAGTTGCAACCGTTCTGAGGTGGACTCGGCCAGATACCACTGCGCATCGCTCTCCATCTGTCAAGATATAAAAATACATCAGTACCTCGTGTAAAATTTGCTCCGTGCTGATCCACGGCTTTACTTGGTCCGAGGATTTTTATCATCAATGAACACCAAGAAGTTAGACCGCCGTTGATCCGGACTAAGTCGGAGGATAGTCTAGAAAGATAGTGATAACTATAAATACGGCCCTTAATTTCCAACAAAGTTTCCTTTCTTAATATTTCCCTCCGATGATCTCTTAAATAATAGATTGCAATAATTATAGTAGGTTGCAATAATGCCATATTTATTTCTTGAACTCCTTTGTTGCGGCTTATACATTCCTCTAACGCCTTAGTGGATATTTTCCAAATGTGCATAATCTTCTAGTTCCCATGAGGTAAGTTGTATTTAATAGTGTTAAAAAGTGATACTGGAACATGCCTTTGAGGGTTAGTCCATGAAGACGAAAATGATTTTAATTCCAGCTGTCTAAAAATATATTATTTTTAGCTTTCAGGCATATGCAGAAAGTAAACCTCAGAGAGGACGGTCTGAAATATAGGACAGTGGAATGAAAAGTACGTATTTGAAACACTACTCCACTAAATCCACTTGCTGAATGTCATCGAGCTCTCGGTTTTTTTCCACTCTTTACTCTTCTCTTTCAAACTCCACTTGCTTTAATCACGTATATGAGAGTAAACCCTTTCATCCAGGACACAGCAATAACAGCACCGCGAACGTGAGCTGTGTTTGACTCCAGTGCTGTTACTAGATGTAATTACATTAGGTGTACTGCGTATTTTCCACTAAGAGAGAAGAGGAACTGATACCACCTAAAGGAAAA
The DNA here is from genome assembly GCA_030765055.1 of Mantis religiosa. Taxonomy (NCBI): domain Eukaryota; kingdom Metazoa; phylum Arthropoda; class Insecta; order Mantodea; family Mantidae; genus Mantis; species Mantis religiosa. The sequence goes on along the minus strand of CM060960.1, from coordinate 50,464,031 downwards.
TCGTATTCTTGCTGAGTAATTGCACAAACACAGAAAAATTTACTGCACCCACACTTAATATATCACTCTCCAAATAAGAAGGGGATTTTGAACTTGACAACGCAACCAAACTATTGGTCATAATGGGAAAAGGCTTGTGTGCTCTTTTCATAGCCTTTCTCTACACTCTTCTATCTACGAGGGCTGTTCAATAAAGAATGATCACAATCTTTTTTTTGACAACGTACCTTTACTCAACCTCATAATTTTGATGGTCCTGCTCAAAATAGTGTCCCCTGAATGCGATGCACTTGTCATAGCGTTTCTGTCAGTCTTCAAAGACATGCTGGAAACCATTTTCTGAGAGATCCTTCAAAATCGCCTCCGCAGCCTTCACCACCGCTTCTGATGATAGATAATGCCTCCCACAAAGGCGTTTCTTCAAGTTAGAGAATAGAAAAAAGTCACATGGGACTAAATCCGGACTATAGTGGGTGAGGGATGCACTTTAAGTTGATTTTTGCAAGATATTCAGCAACAACTTTGGCAATATGCGGCCGCGCATTATCGTAATGCAGCATCCAGCCTGCTTCACGGAAATGTGGTCTTTTGCGCCTGATATGGACTTGCAATGTTTTCAGGACATCCCTGTAGTATTGTCCAGTTACTGATGTGTGTGCAGGTACAACATGCTGATAAACCATTCTATGAATATCAAAGAATGAGATGACCATAACTTTCCCAGCAGAAGCAACCACTTTATCCTTTTTGGGGGGTTGGTTATGAAGGAGATTTCAACACTGAGCTCTGCTGTTTGCTCTCAGGATCAAAATGATGTAGCCAAGTTTCATCAGCAGTGATTACGTTTGAAAGAAACTCCGGATCTTCCTCTAACATCAAATTTAACTGCATGTTACCTTCATTGCAGCGGTAGGCGATACTGAACATGCCAGAACTTGCCTGGTTCTCACAGGCGGGAACCAGGAGTACCAACTTTGGAACTACTACGTCGTGTTTGTTTCACATTAAGCTAACAGAATATAATAAGATTGAATTTTAGTGCGAAAAATTATGACCGTAAACAAATTATGGTCATTCTTTATTGAACAGCCCTCGTACATATTTTTGTACGTAGAATTGGGGACAGAAGTAAACAAAACGGTGGACCAAAACTACAGAAGGTTTTGTAAAGAGCTACTAGGCTTACCAAGATCAGCACCTAGGGAAGTAGCTTTAGTAGAACTAGGAAAAACAAGAAGGAATGGAATAATAATGGAAAGAATAATAAAATTCTGGAATAGGTGTTTGGCCAAAGAAGAAGGGGAAATTATGAAAATATGCATGAGACAGCAAAAATGATTAGAGAACTCAAAAGTTGGTGGTCATAGGTAGGAGGAATTATGGAAAAAAATAGGAATGGGAGATATATGGAGTTTAGAGGAAAGGAATACGAGGGATGTGGGTAAATTGGTAAAATGCAGAATAGAAGATATAGAAAGACAGGAAAGATGGAGAAGTCTAGAAAATATGAAATCATTACAATTTTACAAGCAAATAAAAAGAAATTGGGGACGAGAAGCATATGTAGATTACTGTAATAGGCAAGAGAGAGAAGGGTTAGCTTGGATGAGAACAGGAACAATATTTCTAAGAGGGATAAGAGGTAGGCAAAAGGGAATTTGTGAATTGTGTGGGGTAAAATAAAGCATAGAACACTATGTAACAGAATGCGAGGAGGTTGCAATATGGAGAAAAAGGGTTTGAGAGGAAAATAGGAGAAAGTAGAGAAGAGGACAGTAGCTATAAAAATGTTAACGGGCAGTGAGGGAAAGAAGGAAAGAAGTATTGGTGAGTCATTGCAGAAAATACAAGAAAAATGGGCCAGAAATGTAAAGAATATAAGAAAGGGAGATGAGAGGGAAGAATGGGACTAATTAAGTAACAAGGAGGCATGGAGGTTAAGAGCTACCTGGCAGAACAGAAGACCAGGGTGTCATGTAAGCCAAGGTAGCAACAAGGTAAAGACAAAGAAATATAGCCTAAAGTTGTAAATTGTAAAATTTTGGAATACGCATAATATAAATCTAATATTATTATTATTATATGCGTCAGATAAGTATACTGCTACAGCCAGCATCCCGTTTACCGGCAACCTATCCGGCTGAATCAGCAGAATTCTCGCCAAATACCAAATCAGGACCATCCACAAGCCACCTCCGAAGATAAAACATCTATTGAGACCAGTGAAAGACAAACTGGATTTCCAAATTCCGGGAGTGTACAGCATTCTCTGTGAATGTGGGACACCCTATATAGGACAATCCGGAAGGACCATCGCTACCAGAATAATCGAACATGAGCAGAACATTCGTTTAATGCTACTTGAGAAGTCTGGACTGGCAGAGCATTGTTTTGATAACGACCATCTTGGCAATATGCAACAGTTACTGGGAGTGGAGAGTTAAGGAGACTTTGGCCATTTCCTCCGAGCGAAGCACGCTTAATCGTGAAGCTGTGTTTCGGTTCAGCACCTCTTGTAAACGGGCCTTAAAATGGAAATCCGTCGGCTTAAGAAGCACATAGCGATACAGCTTGATAATCAATTTAAGTAATTACGTTTCTTTAACCCAATTAATTTTCTATATTCACGCCGTCTCCTGACCAGGCATTTAATTTACTGAAAAAGTTCAGTAATGCGAATATTGATAGTATTTTTTCTTTGTTTATATTTGTGTTATATCCAAAATTCATTTGTGATTATAACACTTAATAAATATCCTGATGGTGGGAGAGATGTACGCTCCCGAAACGTCGGTTTCTAATCGTCTTTTCACCTGACTTGATTCCCGAAAAGAACTTGAAGACACTCTAAGAGCTGTTCCTATCTGCTGGTTTTAAAATTCCAGTCTCGTTCTATGTCCAGGAATACAAATACGATATGCGCAGTAACTCTTGTGCAATTTATTCCCCAAAATGCTTCTACCTACAGCTGTTTCATAATAAATCGAGTTAAACATTTGCAGAATTTATCGCTGGATATTTTCTTTTGAGTACAAGGGAATATGGGAGTATAGTAGACTTCAGTGATAGTCAGATGTTTTAAAGCTGGTCGCTATGGTGATGACTTTGAAATTCCGTTTTTTTATACAGCCAGGCGAAAATAGGAGAAAGTAACAAGGAAAACAAATGCCTTTCCATTTGAGAGGAGTAGAAACAGTTGAAAATCCACACCAATACTAAGGAATATTTATTTGAGTAAATGGTGTGCTTTAATGAGGTATGTACCGAGAGACCCAAAAGCGTACGAACCGGCTGCAGCGAGTTTTAGCTATCCGCGCCCTCGGCGCTCGTTGTCGCTTGTCTGCCTCTATCATAGGAAAGCGCGTATGAAAACATACAACATTTTAAAAACTACTTTTAAAAGGTTTACTTACCCATATTATTAAAGGAGATGCTGAAACTGACTACCGCCGTTGTCCATACATGTTTGGCACCTCTTTAGGAAACTATCCATTACTCGCCATTGTTCACGTTAGTGAAGAAAGAGCCATAGTCGAATTTTTTCGAGTCATCAGTTGACGCCGGTACATACGTGAATACAATTTTGGCCTCTCCCCACCTTTTTTTGTTTAGAGAATTAACAAAAGGAGCCTCTTGACTAAAGGCCACATAGTGTATCCACAACCCGCCCCTCCCCCCAGTTTTTATTTTAAGGGAGGCATGTAATATTTTCTACACCAATAAAACTACATCTACAAACCAAAAGCAATACATCCCTCAATACAATATACTGATCACTGCCATATGTGTTGTCGTGCTGCTCGAACGGTTACCCTGCCTTTGTCTTTGTTAATAGAAACTTCTCTGATAACGTGCTAATTATTCTTGTAAGAGTGAGAGGGGAACTGCCGCGCTTCACGGCCCTGTGTTAAGTACCAGTAAACGTATTACTTCAGCCAATGGAAATCCACAGGAATCACAAGTGACAGATAGATGTTCACTTCACGTGGAGCAATCAGTACATTATCTGAGAGGTATCTATTACCAAAGACAAATCCATGGCAACCATTGAAGCAGCGCGACACTACATCTCGAGTCGTTGTTGAGCGGTTAGGCCCGTAAAAGGTATAATGTCGCCCTGCAACAGGCATAACGGCACGGTATGAAAAGAGCCTTCTGCGCGTCAAATGCATTGGCAGGTGCGCAGCTGTAGTAGGATTTTGTCGCCACCAGTAGGCCTGAACTTCGTCTCTTAGGAGTTCTTTTAGATGACAGTAAATCTACTGACAAAAAAAAAAAAAAAAAAAAAAAAAAAAAAAAAAAAAAAAAAAAACTGTAATTTCTAAGCACAAAAAGAAAACATGGTTTTGAGTCCAGTTTGGAGGAACGCTTAACCTGATTACTGCTTATCGGTTATACAAAAGCCACCCAGAATTAAGATTTTAGGGACTATCTCAAACCTTTCATTTGTCATGAAAGTACCACAAGCATATCTAAATTTTCGAGAAAATTGAAGTTTTTTTAAAAAAACTAGGTGTTACGTTCTTGGAAGGTGTTCGAGATAAATACAGTGGAACGTTGTTTACCCGGATCAAGTGGGAGATGGCCGATCCCAGATAACGAAAATCCGGGTTATCCAAAGAATTACGGAACAAACAATTAAAAGTGGATTTAATGTAGCCTATAAATTACTATCGGCACACTTTCACTTAAAACACATACAGTGAATTGTAATAGCCTATGTATTTGTACTGTGCATAATATATCTACAAACTAGTCGGTAGTAAAAAAGGCAGTGAGCTCCTGCTGTCTCAGTTTAGTGTATCGCTCATCTCACATCCGCTTTAACATTAGAAGTTCACTTGTCTTAACTCTCGAAATAAAGCATCAATTTCTCTATGTTTGTTACTGCTTGTAGTGGGTCATAACAGCAGCGAGCTTCTGCGGCCTCAGTTTAGTGCATCGCTTATCTCACATCCGCTTTAACATTAGAAGTTCATTTGTCTTGACTCTCGAAATAAAGCATCAATTTCTCTATGTTTGTTACTGCTTGTAGTGGGTCATAACAGCAGCGAGCTTCTGCGGCCTCAGTTTAGTGCATCGCTTATCTCACATCCGCTTTAACATTAGAAGTTCATTTGTCTTGACTCTCGAAATAAAGCATCAATTTCTCTATGGTTGTTACTGCTTGTACGTAGGTCATAACAGCAGTGAGCTTCTGCTGTCTCAGTTTAGTGTATCGCTTATCTCATATCGGCTTTAACATTAGGAGTTCATTTGTCTTGACTCTCGAAATAAAGCACCAATTTCTCTATGTTAGTTACTGCTTGTGTGTGGGTCATAACAGCAACGAGCTTCTGCTGTCTCAGTTTAATGTATTGCTTATCTCACATCAACTTTAACATTAGAAGTTCATTTGTCTTGACTCTCGAAATAAAGCATCAATTTCTCTATGTTAGTTACTGCTTGTAGTGGGTCATAACAGCAGTGAGCTCCTGCTGTCTCAGTTTAGTGCATCACTTATCTCATATCCGCTTTAACATTAGAAGTTCATTTGTCTTGAATCCCGAAATAAAGCATCAATTTCTCTGTATTTGTTACTGCTTGCACGTGGGTCATAACAGCAGTAACCTTCTGCTGTCTCAGTTTAGTATATCGCATATCTCACATCCGCTTTAACATTAGTTCATTTGTCTTGACTCTCGAAATAAAGCATCAATTTCTCTATGTTTGCTACTGCTTGTAGTGGGTCATAACAGCAGTGAGATTCTGCTGTCTCAGTTTAGTGTATCACTTAACTCACATCCGCTTTAACATTAGAAGTTCATTTGTCTTGACTCTCGAAATAAAGCATCAATTTCTCTATGTTTGTTACTGCTTGTAGTGGGTCATAACAGCAGTGAGCTCCTGCTGTTACAGTATCACTTAACTCATATCCGCTTTAACATTAGAAGTTCATTTGTCTTGACTCTCGAAATAAAGCATCAATTTCTGTATGTTTGCTACTGCTTGTAGTGGGTCATAACAGCAGTGAGATTCTGCTGTCTCAGTTCAGTATATCGCTTATCTCACATCCGCTTTAACATTATAAGTTCATTTGTCTTGAATCTCGAAATAAAGCATCAATTTCTCTATGTTTGTTACTGCTTGTGTGTATGTCATAACAGTAGTGAGCTTCTGCTGTTTCAGTTTAGTGTATCGCTTATCTCACATCCGCTTTAACATTATAAGTTCATTTGTCTTGAATCTCGAAATAAAGCATCAATTTCTCTATGTTTGTTACTGCTTGTACGTGGTTCATAACAGTAGTAAGCTTCTGCTGTCTCAGTTTAGTGTATCGCTTATCTCACATCCGCTTTAACATTATAAGTTCATTTGTCTTGAATCTCGAAATAAAGCATCAATTTCTCTATGTTTGTTACTGCTTGTGTGTATGTCATAACAGTAGTGAGCTTCTGCTGTTTCAGTTTAGTGTATCGCTTATCTCATATCCGCTTTAACATTAGAAGTACATTTGTCTTGACTCTCGAAATAAAGCATCAATTTCTCTGTGCTTGCTACTGCTTGTAGTGGGTCATAACAGCAGTGAGCTGCTGCTGTTACAGTATCACTTAACTCATATCCGCTTTAACATTAGAAGTTCATTTGTCTTGACTCTCGAAATAAAGCATCAATTTCTGTATGTTTGCTACTGCTTGTAGTGGGTCATAACAGCAGTGAGATTCTGCTGTCTCAGTTTAGTATATCGCTTATCTCACATCCAATTTAACATTAGAAGTTCATTTGTCTTGACTCTCGAAATAAAGCATCAATTTCTCTATGTTTGTTACTGCTTGTACGTGGTTCATAACAGTAGTAAGCTTCTGCTGTCTCAGTTTAGTGTATCGCTTATCTCACATCCGCTTTAACATTATAAGTTCATTTGTCTTGAATCTCGAAATAAAGCATCAATTTCTCTATGTTTGTTACTGCTTGTGTGTATGTCATAACAGCAGTGAGCTTCTGCTGTTTCAGTTTAGTGTATCGCTTATCTCATATCCGCTTTAACATTAGAAGTACATTTGTCTTGACTCTCGAAATAAAGCATGAATTTCTCTATGCTTGCTACTGCTTGTAGTGGGTCATAACAGCAGCGAGCTTCTGCTGTCTCAGTTTAGTGCATCACTTATCTCATATCCGCGTTAACATTAGAAGTTCATTTGTCTTGACTCTCGAAATAAAGAATCAATTTCTCTATGTTTGTTACTGCTTATACGTGGGTCATAACAGCAGTGAGCTTCTGCTGTCTCAGTTTAGTGTGTCGCTTATCTCATATCCGCTTTAACATTAGAAGTTCATTTGCCTTGACTCTCGAAATAAAGCATGAATTTCTCTATGTTTGTTATTGTTTGTGCGTGGGTCATAACCACAGCTTGTTCATCAACACTGAGCCTGAATACTCTTCATTTTCATTCTCAGTAACACTTCGTGATGCAATAATGCCTTCCTCTGTAATCGGTTAATAACCTACGTCATTGTCATGCCTTCTTGTTGAACATCAAAACAGTCATGCATATTTTTAAAAATATTTACAAAATCTTCTTCTACGCTTATTTGTTATTTTTTTTCTTCATTCTTGTTTTCTGGAAAAGTCACGCACAACTTTTTTCATGACTTTATCAAAGTTTCTCTTCCAACCTGGTCCCAAGCACGTGTTTCTCCCCAAGTCTTCATTTACTAAGATAAACAACATATTAAAAAAAAAAAACCTTGTCTCGGTTATCGCGACGTTCGGGTTAAAGGGGTACGGATTAACGAAGTTTTACTGGACCACGTTTGGTATACATGTTATTTAACCGTTTTACTGTTTACCAGAGACACGCATCTTCTTTATCAAAGAAAAGAGGGAGTAAAAAGTGGTAGTAGAACAAGTTGTAGTGGTAGATGTTTTCCTTTCCTTATTTTTTGTCCGAGTTTAACGTCCTTTAACTCGGCAGCTTCTATTTATGAATACAAGGGAGCAAAGAAGGCAGAGGAAAAAGAAGAAAATAACAAGGAAGTATTGGGGAAACGGGGATTGTCGCTGATATCGGGGTTATTGGTCTACCGCCTGAAGAAAAGGAGCCTTAAAGGGCTCTAGGCTGTAACCATGTTTGAGGTCGGGTAAGTCAATGACATATTTTTGAATGATCGTCAAACCAAATTTATATCAATAATCATTTTTATTTTAAATTAAAGTACTATATATGTGTTAGAAAAATATTCAGGTAACTGTAATCCTTTCGACAAAGATTTAAGCCTTTTTTATTTTGAAAGAACTCAATATAATATTATTCGCTTTTTGATTTTTTACTGGAAGTAGAGAGGTGTTGGGTGTATTATATAAAAATGATATTAATATTTCCCCGAAAATACGCGTTTTCTATTCCCTAAATAATAAACAAGTAAAAGATTTGTGTTTGTGATCAGCATACTGAAAAAGAAAAGTGGGTATTGCAGTTCAGCATCTTCCAAGAATAGGACAGGAAGATATTAAACAAAAATCTCCCAACCTAACTACCCATTACGTGGAACATTTATAGATAATTTTGACTCTCTCGAAAATGACTCAACGATTTTTTGTTTAAGATATTTTCTTGATAAAGCAAATGTGCCTTAAATATTCTGGGACTATCCTCAGAAGTCCCCTTAATTCTCGATGACTTTTGCATAAACGATAACCGTAAGAAGTACACTAACTAGTACACAAAATGAGTATATCTTCTTAAAAAATGCTGTGAAATAAGTTTGTATGCAATAGCAACATTAAACGGCTTATTATGACGGCATTTGAGTGAAACTATCAATGCTACTAAACAGAATGATATAATTGTCATAGCAACCACACAACAACGACCAGCACAAATTTCTCCGATGTGCCTTTAAGGTAATTGAAATCGTCACTCTCACAGGGTGAGCTTTCCAGGAAATCCATACTGACCGAGATTCAAAATCGGAACCTGTTGAACGTGAGGCAAATATGAAACCAACTATGCTAGAGAGGTGGGGGCAAGTAATGTGGTTCCATGACTATAAATCATTTTTCGTTGTCTTATTCACAAAACTTTTCATATTGTTTTTCATAACAATATGGATCTTTCTGGAATTAATAGACTCTCAGCATACCTTTTTAATAATTTTATCATAAACTTTTGTTTTCCTCCATAAATGTGGAAAACAAATACATATCTCCTTAGCAACCATACTACGTCATACACTTCTACTCTTAAATACAATATAATTCTCTATTTAGCAAATTTACTAGCTGATTTTACACATTTGAATACTGCACTTGCATATTCCTCTTGCACCTACGAGCAAATCAGCATTAAGATAATATTTGCACAAACCTGAAATAGAGGAATAGGTGTTTGTAAGAACATTTTGTTTACATGAGTGGAGAACGGCAGGTTGGACCAACAAATTAGAGAGGCTAGCCAAGCCCAACTATTCATGCCTAGCCTTTAGGAAGTTATTCAGTTCGATTAATTACATAGATAGAGGAATAAGTGTTTGTAAGAATAGTTTGTACAAGAGTAGAGAACGGCAGGTTGGACCGACAAATTAGAGAGGCTAGCCAAGGCCAGCTATTCATGCCTAGCCTTTAGGAAGTTATTTAGTTCGATTAATTACATAGATAGAGGTATAAGTGTTTGTAAGAATAGTTTGTACAAGAGTACAGAACGGCAGGTTGGACCGACAAATTAGAGAGGCTAGCCAAGGCCAGTTATTCATGCCTAGCCTTTAGGAAGTTATTTAGTTCGATTAATTACATAGATACAGGTATAAGTGTTTGTAAGAGTAGTTTGTACAAGAGTAGAAAACGGCAGGTTGGACCGGCAATTTAGAGAGGCTAACCAAGGTGAACTATTCATGTCTAGCCTTTAGGAAGTTATTCAGTTCGATTAGTTACATAGATAGAGGAATAAGTCTTTGTACGAATAGTTTGTACAAGAGTAGAGAACGACAGGTTGGACCGACAAATTAGAGAGGCTAGCCAAGGCCAACTATTCATGTCTAGCCTTTAGGAAGTTATTCAGTTCGATAAATTACATAGATAGAGGAATAAGTGTTTGTAAGAATAGTTTGTACAAGAGTAGAGAACAACAGGTTGGACCGACAAATTAGAGAGGCTAGCCAAGGCGAACTATTCATGTCTAGCCTTTAGGAAGTTATTCAGTTCGATTAATTACATAGATAGAGGAATAAGTGTTTGTAAGAATAGTTTGTACAAGAGTAGAGAACGGCAGGTTGGACCGACAAATTAGAGAGGCTAGCCAAGGCCAAGTATTCATGTCTAGCCTTTAGGAAGTTATTCAGTTCGATTAATTACATAGATAGAGGAATAAGTGTTTGTAAGAATAGTTTGTACAAGAGTAGAGAACGGCAGGTTGGACCGACAAATTAGAGAGGTTAGCCAAGGCCAAATATTCATGTCTAGCCTTTAGGAAGTTACTCAGTTCGATTAATTACATATATAAGTGTTTGTAAGGATAGTTGTACTCCAGTAGGTATGTGAATGTAATATGGCAAAGGAGTCAAACCTCGCTTCCAGCAGAAATAAAAGAACACTGAAGAAAACAGAAAGAGAGGCTCAGATGTTTCTTCCTGCTCGCCCACTCACTAAGGGAGTAAATATTGATCCAGCCTCAAGTGTCATAAGTGGAAGACAGCTGGTATTTAAAATCCAACCGCCCTAATGCTAATTACGTACTTGCAGAAAGCTCCAGACGTTGGCAAAAGCCTTTTTAAGAGATAAGGTGCACCACATGCATATTCAAGCTCATTTCCGCGAATAAATGTGCAGCCTTTTTCTTTCATTAAAGTGAAAATAATGTTTCTTGATACGACTGCATACTTATGAGTGATGTTAAGGGGAGGTTCACTGGAGAGATGGTTCTGCGGTAACGTGTCAAGCTCACATTGTCGATTGCGGTTGGTTGCACATTGTGAGTGTAAGTTTCATGGCTTCCATGCCGGGAAGATTTCTCATTTACTGCGATTTTTATTTGCAGAGTATGCTTCTAGGTTTCGTGGTGTGAGGTAGTGCAGGAAAAACGCTGTGGACGCATAGTTTTATAGTAAAATCTTAATAAAGAAAACGGTCTCAAGAGAAAATGCACTAATATCACCCAGATTTTCCGGACAAATTTCTAAACGTGAATAGATTTTCCAAAGTTTTATATTTATTTACTTCGTGTTTCCAATGAAAGCACACGTAATATTTGTAAATTATTGCCAAACTGCTAATTCCACCTTTTGTAACGTTTTCTCAAACGTTTCGTCTTCAAGAGTTTTTGAATTTGAGGTTCAGCAAACATTCCTTCTTTCAGTTAATTGTGGAAACTTGCCTAGTACGAGGGTAAGCTGATAAGTTCTGGACCACTGGGCCAGTTTGACAGATAGAATTATATGCTGGCTAGTGTGTATCCATAGCTACAGGTGAATAGCTTGTTTACTTTTTGAATGACAGCATTTTAAACAAGACAAGTGTAGAGATTTCACGAAAATGGAGGAGTTGAAGAAACGAACAGTGACTTAATATTTCTATTTGAAAGGCGTAACGCCTTAAGAAATGAAGGAGGAAATGAACAGTATATTAAAAGACTCTGCCCCTTAATATACATTGATTAAAAGGTGGAGGCAGAGTTTAAAATAGGACGTATGAGCACTAGTGATGAGCCTCGCTCTGGACGCCCTGTGGAAGTCAAAACTCCAGAGATCATTGAAAAAATTCATCGTTTATTACTGAAAGACCGCAGATTAAACTTGTTTGAGATAGCAGAGGCTGTAAACATATGAAATAAAGGTACAGGTAAAATTTTAAATAATGGTTTAGGCTTTCACGAGGTCTGTGCAAGTTGGTTGGGGTGTTTATTGTCACCTGATCAAAAGTTGCAAAGAAAACTGTTTCTGTTAAGAATTTCTAGATCTACCCAATAAATCCCAGTGAATTTTTGTGACGACTTATTACCATGGATGAAACTTGGATACATCACTACACTCCAGAAAGTAGATCACAGTCAAAACAGTGGATTGTGCCAGGTGAACCAACTCCAAAAAAAAAAGTCACAGTCAATTTTGTCAGCTAACAAGGCTATGACGAGTGTTTTCTGGAATGTAAATGGAATTATTTTTATTGATTACTTGGAAAAGGATAAAAGTATCACTGGTGACTTTTTCGCAAGCTTACTGGAACGTTTGAGTGATGAGGTGAAAAGAAAAGGAGTTCATTTGGCAACGAAAAAATCTTGCTTCTTCACAAGAATGCTCCGGCTCATTGTTCAATCATTTCAAGGGGAAAATGTGTGAATTAAAGTTCGAATTATTTGAACATCCATCCTATATTTGTCAGATCTAGCATTGGGATGGCTTCGAGGGGGCAGTGTGTTCCCAATACCCGTGGGAGATTGGGTACGTCTTCGGACGGGGTTGAGGGAAGCCATTAAGTTTCCGGGTACTAGCCTGCTTAGCTAGTAGAAGGTGTACTAGATCACCAGGCGGCCCCACCGAGGTCATATCGGTAGTCTTCATCTTGAGTGTTGACGCGCGTAAGTGGCGTATCCACTTCCGACCCGTCTTGTGTCCCTAGGACCAGATGGGGGGGGCTTGTTAGGAAACTAGGTCTTGCCCTAATGGAAAGCCCCACGGAGGATGCCGGGCGCCCTTTAAGGGACAGCTCGGATAACTCCCTGGTTGAAAGAGGCCCGGGTCTTGTTCCTACGGGTTCAAGGCTAATGGGAGTAGAACCTCTGGACTCACCCAGTGACTATCACCTGTTCCCAAACCATAAACATTTCTTGGAGGACGAAGATTTCACAGCAACGAGGTCATTGAGGAGGTAAACAGTTATTTTGAGGACCATGATAAATCTCACTACAGAAATGATTTAATTAAATTAGAACACCGATATGACAGTTAAGCTCAGAGGATCTACTCCCATTATTCCTGGACCCGTAGGACCAAGCACCCGGGCCTCCTTCTACCCGAGAGCGATGGATACTCCGGGGCTCTTTCCATAGGGAAATACCTGATTTCTTAAAAAGCCCCCCCCCCCCGTTGACAACGTCAAGACGGGATAGAAGTGGATACGCCATTTACGCGCGTCAACCCCGCAGGGAAGACTACCGAAAACCTCGGTGGGGCCGCCTGGTGATCTAGCACACCTTCTACTAGCTCTGCAGGTTAGTAAAGTCTGTTTAGTTAACGCGTGTGCACGTCGGTCTCTGCCTTTGACGAACCCTTATCATGTTTTACAAGACAAACCCTCCTTCTTCCAGTCCTTTCTGCAAGGTTGCCACCTTTCTCGATACGTCATGGGTATCGTACGAGGTTTCGTCTAAATAAATTATGTTCTGTCCATTAGTGCAAAACTACCTTAGTTTTGATATATATATATATATATATATATATATCGCCAAGAATTCTACTGGTTTCCATAATAACCCTTAACTTATTCAAAGTACGGTATTTGAAACCCAGCTCCTTTAGGAGACCGCGCAAATTGAAGCGCCCATAAGGAAAATCACAAATTTCTTGCAAAAGTCTGCAACCAATTCGTCTAAGGTGGGCACTCTCCCTTTTGCATAGAATCTATAAATTTCTCGACGAATTAAATCGGATGTGAAATTATCTACTTTAGAGAAACGTTTCCTTTTGTTTTCGCACTTGATCGGCGTCTTTGGTATTCCTTTCGTCACAATATTTCTTACTGTATTTCTGTAAATACCCAGATTTATCACCAAGATTATTTGTCAGCACATATTTATATGTGTTCAAAACAAGCGCTTGAATTTGCTTAGAAACAGTTCGCGTTATAACTTAGTTTTTTTGTTTTTTGTTTTAGGCTTTTCCAGTAATATAACTCAGCCCATTTATTCACACTGTCTTCACTTTGATTATTTTCACTTGACTGAAATGTATCTACTACTTCATTTGCATTTACCACTGCATTTCCCTCCCACGGTCTCCACACGGTGACACACAACGAATTCCTGCACGTAATGAAACAGATCAACTGAAAGTTGGAACTTTGGCAACTGAGACTCCACGTGAAGTAAACATGCGACTGTCACTTCGAGAAAATCAGGGTTGCTATTGGTTCTCAACGACAGTCTTCCATTTCTGAAGTGTGGAGATAGATTTATGACGTTCATTAGTGGAGGGTCGGGTCAGGTTTCTTTGACTCCGAACTGCACACCCATTGACTAGACAGACTTTACCCGGGACTTATGAGACAACCCTCTACCCCTTCCGGGCGGCCGTAGCCTGGTCGGTGGTACCCAATTCCCCGTGGGTGTCGGAAACACACTGCCCCCTTGAGTCCAGCCCAATCCAAACAACTCCCCTACGGAAGGGGCTCGGTATTTCGGCCCGAGGTTCCTCTAGTAACGTCACAGGTACCACGAGTGCTAAGGGTCCGCAGCGCCCGCACCTCGGCAGCTGAAGGGGACAGATCCCCTCCCCTATGGGAGGCATATGACAAATGCAATAGTATTTCTGGATATTATATTGATAAATATTGAAAAAAATAATTTTTCTTTATTTTAAGGCTCGGGACTTACCAGCCGACTGTCGAATGTGTTAATGAAAACAAATTTACTGCCTTTTTATCAGTTACGCCGCTCTCTCTCTCATGTTATCATTAACACATTATTCAGTAATCGCCTCAGAAAAAGTAGAAACTAGTTGTCAAATGTAAAGAAATTTATCTGTTTTTAGACAAAAAAATACATTCTAAATGCGCTCAGTCACTCTTGTATTAAGCAGTTCTGCACGTGCAGTGTGTACCTGCCCATTTCAGGAATGACAATTAAACAAATGAATTAATTACGGAAATTAACTTACTGTTAAGCAGAGTGCAATAAAGCGATAACAGAACGCCAATTTCAGGAACATGTTTCGTCATAGGAGCCGCGCAGTCAGACCTAGTTGGGTACAACGTTCGCTTTACGGATTACCTCTGGGCTTAGTGCGACTCCGTGAGGGGTTGCTAGCGGTACAACAAAGAGACCCACAAAGCAGGGATTATATGTAGCAAGCATCTAACCAGCTTTCATGGCCCCCCACACAGTGGAGACAATAACACAGACGTCGCAACAGAGCAGTGACCTGTATCCAATATAAAACCCATTCTTCCTCGGACACGATAATTGAATTAGAAATCAAAGCTTAGCGTTTTGGAATACCCTGCGTTCGCCATAGATCGTTAAATGTGTAGTTCACTGTAAATTCAGCGATCTCGGTGTTTTTCCACTGCGTACTAATGGAAAATATTTTGGGTCACTCAATAATTAGTGGCAACAGTTAGAATTAATAAGAAAGAAAAAATATTTTGGAACAGTCATATTGTCACAGTGACTGCTGCACTACTACTAAAGTGAAAATTACATTTTCAGGAAAAAGGACAAAATCATATACGAGGACTGATCAACAAAGACTGAGACTGTTTTTTTTCTTCACAGATGTTTATTACTGCAATTTAATCCACTTTTATAGCGTCTCTGCCAGTTCTTGAACGCGTGCTGCAGACCATTCTTTGTCAGATCCTTGAGAATCGCCTCACTTTTCTTGAACACTGCTTCAGAGTTTTCAAATCGAATATCCCTAAGCTTTGCCGTTAGTGATGGGAATAAAAAAGTGTCACAAGATCCGGACTGTAAGGTGGATGTGATATTACAGCGCTGCTGAAACGCTTTCCATGGATTTATCTTTATTGATAGAAAGCTCTCAGATAACGCACTGATTATTCTCCGAAAGGTGAGATGGTTACTGACGCGTTTCTCGGACCTCTGCTACGCACCAATGGACGCAGCACTTCAGCCAATGAATGTGCAGGAATCACAAATGACAGATACATGTTATGTTCACGTGGAGTAAAACAAAGAGTTGCAATATCTTCGCTGTTTCCTCTCTAATTCATCATTCATTTCATTCTGTTAGTTTTCTTGTGTACTTCATTGGTGCAAGTGCTGTTTCCTGGCTATTCTTAAATATGTGGAGACCTTCGGACGTATCTAGCTTTGATGTGGAAATAGTGTCAGTAATCCAGCCAGTTTATCTCGTAGTGATAATATTAGTGGTGCTAGTAATGATATTGCTTCTACTTCTAGTGTCGCTGGTGGGACAGCAAATGAAGCAAGCTACCTTTAGGAACCCTCAGTAAACAGTCCCAGAAATTGATATATAATATTTTGAAGTATATGGAAGCCAATAAAATAGGAAAGGGACCTATTACTGAAACTGCTAAAGTAGTAGGCTTAAGCAGACATACAGTTAGTAAAGTTGCGAAGAGACTTCCTACTACGCCAAAAAAGAAGGTCACCAGGCAACTAAAGTTAGGTAAGGTTGATAATTTCACCTGCGACATAGTTCGTAGGGAGGTGTACAGATTTTATAAAGAAGGGCAATCACCAACAGTTTTGGAATTGCTACATAAACTTCAAACCATGTGCGATTTTCCTTACAAAAAGGATTCACTTAGGCAGTTGTTAGTGAAGTTAGGTTTCCGCTTTCGCACGTTAAATAAGATGCGTGTGATTATGGAAAAAGCAAGGATTGTGGCATGGAGATACAAGTACTTGAGCAGGCTAAACTATTTAAGGCAGGAAGGGTATCGTATAATTTATTTAGACGAGTCTTGGTACGATACTCATGATGTCGTAAGAAAAGGTTGGGATGACGACAGTTGCTCTTGCTGCCTTCCAACCCCTGTGTCACGTGGAAAAATAATAATTATTTCTACATGCAGGTGATAGCCAGGGTTGGATTGAGGGCTGCTTATATTTGTCCTCCAAAAGTATTCGGGAATCCTTGGCCGATTCTCATCACGAGATGAATGCCGAAATATTTGAAGCTTGGTTTAGGAACAAACTTTTGGAAAACATTCCTCCTAAGTGTGTGATTGTCTTAGATAATGCTAGTTATCATTCACGGCTAAAGATAAAAATTCCCACCATGTCTAGCAGAAAGGACGAAATGATTAAATTCATGTTAGAACATAATTTAGAAATATCCAGTCCAGTTCCTGTAAGAGCCGTGCTTTTGGAGAAAATTCGAGAAGCTAATATACAAAAAGTGTATGTAATAGACGAAATAGCAAAAGATCGTGGTCATGAAGTTCTCAGGCTACCGCCATCTTACTGTTGTCTCAATCCGATTGAGTTGATATGGGCACGCCTTAAACATGCCGTAAGAAAGCGGAATGTAACTCCTTCTATAAGTGACAGTGCGTGCAAAGTGTTGAGAGAATGTGCACCAAATATAGATTCGAGTGTATGGCAAAGATGTGTTCAGCACACCATGCAACAAGAACGAAAATTTCAGCTGCGGGATATTTCACACGAGAATGCTTCTTTCGTTATACACGTGAGTGAAAGTGGCAGTGATAGCGAGGAAGGCAAAGACAGACCGTAATGTTAGTAGAATATATACTTTGATATTGTTAGCATAGTGCAGTTGCACTTAAGAACCTTGCTAATCTTATTGTTACTTGGTAAATATTCTAAGAAATAAATGTAAATTTTTGCAATGCTGACAACTTGGAGAAAACGCGACAACGTTGTTTTTTCCACAGCGAGCGGATCGACATATCTTATCTCTGCGTAACTTAATATCTAAATCTTATCGCATCCTTTGACGCCGCCATGGCAACCGTTTGAGTAGCGCTATAATACACAGGTAATGTTGAATCGAGATAGAAACTGCATGACTTGATTTGCGACGCGAGGCCATGCATTGTCATGATGAAGTCGCCACCCAGTCCGAGAAAGCTTTGGTCGTTGTGCTTCCTCAATGTAGCCAATACTGACGTGTAGTATGCTGCTGTAACAGTAGTGTGAGGGGGAACTGCATGCTGGTAAGTCATACCATTACAGTAAAAGATGTTATCACCATCACTATTCCTGCAGATGGAACAACTTTAGCCTTTATGGTGTTGGAGAACCTGGTGATTTCCACACTGTGCTGGCTTGTTTTCCTTCAGGATCCTAATGATGCAGTCTTGACTAATCACCGATGATAACCTATTTAAAAGTCTATCCCCCCATCAGCAAAGGGACGCAGCACCTCACGACTTGTCTCCATTCGTACAGGCTTTTGTTCGGGAGTCAACAGACGTGGCACCCAACAAATACAAACTCGAGATGGTCGTGCATAATTGTAAATACACTGCCATATGAAATTCTCAACACTGCATTTAGGTTACATAATGCTATACGCCGATCCTCTCGGACAATCACAGCAGCTGTGTTGATGTTGACTTCAGTCACAGCAGAAGCCGAAACACCAGACCCATCTTCGTTAACACTGACTAGCATGCTCTGGAATGTCACAGTTCCATCTGCTAAACATGTTAACTGCAGGAGCAAATATGCGAGAACGCATACCATCGTGCAGTACCATAGGTTAAGACTTCAGCAGATTTGAATGTTTACAATGCACAGCAGGACATAGAATGGTGATCCAGAAAGCAGCATTCACACAATTTCACACAGGAATTGAATGAATGACAAGAACCCATCAAATTAACTGTCAAATATGAAGTTTATTTTCAGTAGATCCTGTTCTTGCCAGTACATTTTTGTGCCGCCATTCATTTGTTTGTCCCTTCAGTTTTGGTTGGTAGTATTGGCATCTTAAATTATGATACGTCGAAGGAAACTCTTGACTTCCGTTTCATAGCGTTCTAAGTGTAATCCTCTTTCCCTTTCTTTGCCTCTTCAAAATTTTGTGGAACCAACTGAGCGCAGATATTCATCTTTATGAAGAATTGTAACAGGAGTAATTCTACTTCCCCTTCTAGATCTATACAAGTCAACAGCGATGTTTTCGGAGCACTGTTCATAATCACTTGCTGATTACAGTCTGCCAGCTATTCGTTTGTCATATCTTCCCTATATCTCTGAAATACATGTATCCACCTAGCCACAGTCTACCAGAAGCTTCCCAACAGTAAAGCATTAAGAACACAAAAAGTTGGGGGTCGGAATTGGAAAGAACAGTATCGAAGATAGGCATGGGAGGTTTATGGGGAGCAGAGGAGTCAAATCACAGCAGTTTTTGGAAGGAAGTGAGAACTAGGGTACAAGACATAGATAGGCAGGAGATTTGGGAAAGTATAGAAGAAAAGAAATCTTTGGGTACGGAAAAATATATAGAGCTATGTGACAAAACTGGAAGAGAAGGCATAGCATGGATGAGAGTAGGAATAATATATCTAAAAGGGTTGAGAAGTAATGAGGTAGGCATGTGTGAATTTTGTGGAGATGAAGAGAGCACTGTTCATTACCTGATAGAATGTAGGGAGCTAACAAATTACAGAAGAAAAATATGGGATAAGAAATGGAACAGTGTGAACAAAGAGGTAGTGACGTTATGTATTTTAATGAAGATGGGTGAAAAGAAAAATAGATGTATACGAGAATTCTTATATAGGTTAAGAGAAAAGTGGATTAGGATAAATCAATCAAAGGTCAAGAAGAAATGACAAACTGCTCAGGAAAACCAAAGGCTTATGGCCAGGGGAGACAGCGAGTAAATCTAGGGTCAGCAAATTCATGTATTTGTACAGGAGGTACAATAGTGATTGTTAGATATCAAAGTCATTGTAGTGAAAATGTAATGGAAATTGTACAAATAAATATCTATATCAATACCAGAAGCTTCCAGAAATTCTGCATGGCACTGTCGAACATTCTTGCCTCTGGGAATCAGAATTTTAATAAAGCAATATTGTTTATACTTGCTAAAGATTTCACATCAGTACAGATAATAATGAAACAAATTAAACATACTACAGATATCTTATAAATAATATTACTTACTACAAACTTGCAGATAACTTACAGATGTACTATTTTATCCTGACAGGAATCCTGCGCGGTAGGGATGAGTAGCAACTGTAGTGGGGATAGTGCACCTATCGCCACAATGCGTCACACGCGTAAGATTACGAGAGGGGAGGGCGGTGCATAAGGTGTCTAAAAACAAATTTCATTCTCGAAGCCAGTTTTGCAGCTCTTATAAACTAAGTTGTAATTCTTACTATGGTAGTAATCTCCACGCTTTTGTTTGATCTTAAATAGTACATAGACATTTGGAACAGAACCCTGTTCTCCTCCAGCAGGCATGATAAACAACTGTCGGCCTTTCAATATCGCTGCAGAGTCCCTGTAACGTATTTCACTCCAGGCATATGGTCCAGTATGTGCTGTATTTATATAAGTTTCATCCATATAAACTATATAAACTTCACTTCGATATCTCCGAATATTTCGTAAATACTTAAGGCCTTTTGCACGTATGGTGCGATGTTTGATTAAAATTTGTCTGTCACGCTTAGTGTTTTTTTTTCAAATAATCTTAGCTTCAAAAGAACTCTTCTTAATGTTCAGACACTGCATTGGAAGTCAGTAGAATTTTTAAGCTTCATATGCACTTTCTTCAAAGTTGGTCTTTGTTTTTCTGTGCTTTAAAAATTATTCATATTTCGCCTAACTACTTCTGAATTAAAACATCCAAATTAGATTTGTTGCATGTTCTTAATCTTTGTTTACTGGGCATAGAGAAAGACGTTGTTGCACTAGCACCAATGGCTTTTCTTTCCTTAATAACTATCCTAAAATACTTTCAGACACAACTGTTGCCTCAGATGCTCTTCCCCAGATTTTTATAGCTGACCCAGACCATTGTTTCTTTTTTATAAATCCATGGATATTGGTTATTACTTCTCGTGTTTTTAAATGTAGCACTTTATTTCCTAATGTGCTGCTAGGAGGCGTCATTTATAAATGCTGTCTTGGAACCAGGAGACAAGCACATTTTGAAACAAGCTGTAATGTTACCGAGTAGCTCTGCACGTGTTTAGTTGCTCGCAACTGGTTCACAACTGACCTATCCTCCCCTCCAGTTGTAACCGTTCTGAAGTGGACTCGTCCAGGTACCACTACGCATCGCTCTGCACTTTTCAAGATAAAAAAAATTACATCTCTACCTTAAATGCTCTTCTTTCTCATTGGCAACGCCTTGCATTATTTACCACTGATAACGCCACATATATACATTGTTGCCATCCATTATTGAATCACCCATGTATACCGGAACCGTCCTTAGTTCATATGATGACGTAAACAAAGCTGGAAAATGTATTACTCCGCAGGGGCCTTGATTGGAGGGAATAGTCGCACCATTTTATCAACCACCTGTCAAGCATGTGTGCTATCAACGAACTTGAAAAGTTTTGCTTTGCCATTTTCGATGTTTGAGTAGCTTATGTGGTAGCACTGTTACGTTAAGATTATTGCAAAGGGGTGTCTACTGTGTAATATGTTGCATCACATAACCTCACTTCATTAATAAATTAAAAATTAAGGCACTGGTCTTTCTGTGGAATAACAGTGCCAAGTAACTACGTGTAGCCACTTTGGCAATGACTTGGAAGTTCTACTGGCATGCAAATGAAACAAAAACTATACGTACCTAACTGGAATCTGACAACGGACGCATTGTTTAAACGATTTCCACTTCCAAACTTTTCTTGATAATTCCTTATCCACAGCAGTATATCTTCATGCTCAATAGTTATATTTTTTATATTTTTGTCCCAAAATTCAAAACCTATGTCGCGAAGAATGGTGTAGAAGCTCTTTTTTCAAATCTAGGCTAAAAAGATCATTGTTTACTGCTTGAAGCAGTCTTGTAAGTGCAGTGGCTCGTTTTTTCAAAGAAGCTATGAATTTTCTGACGAATAGCACTTTTAACTCATTCATCACATTTACTTTACGCAAATGGCTTCTTACTTTTTCCGTCACTTCACTGCATCTGATAACGCAAATGTAATTTGCAGCACTTTATGCTTAATTTAAGAAAACAAAGAAATCATAAAATGCTAGTCAGGAATGTATGGGAGAAGGTCCTCCTACTGACCTTTAAAGGCCTCCAAATATTCAATTGTTTATGGAACGATGCTTTCTCACGATACATTTTTTATTTTTTTACGTTTTTCAGGATTTTTTTTTAAATTAGAGTAAGGAGACTTTTGTGTACCAATCGACAGTAACGATGTTACAGTAATGCTATATTAACAACATGGCCCGATTTAGAAAGAAAAAAAACTAGCAAAAATCTCTTACCAGCACTGCAAATTTGTCGGATTTTTGTAGGCTTAGGTTCCATTTGAAAGACCCATTAAGCCGACTGTGCTTTCTTTTCAGGGTTGCATAAATAAATCCAAGATTCCTCATTAGTAACGATATTTTTCTGCACCAATCAATATGTTCTTGTTTTTGATCGGAGTCAGTTTATGTGAAATCGTAAATTCATAACAGGCCTGTCGTTCTTCTTCAAGTGTTCCCCGAA
The DNA here is from genome assembly GCA_030765055.1 of Mantis religiosa. Taxonomy (NCBI): domain Eukaryota; kingdom Metazoa; phylum Arthropoda; class Insecta; order Mantodea; family Mantidae; genus Mantis; species Mantis religiosa. The sequence continues at coordinate 50,441,678 of CM060960.1, read as the reverse complement.
TAACGCCAATATTTTCACCAGTAACATCAATTCCTGGATGTCCTTCACATTTTTTTTTAAATTTACGTCCTCCAACGTTAAGTGATATCGGATGATGAATGGAAATGGGTGAAGTGATGCTCAAATGAGTCTGGGGTCCATGGAGCTTAGAGTTACCCGACATTCGTCCATAAGTATAAGGGAAAATCCTGGAAAAGCCTTATCCAGTTTACTCACCCTAACCGAGATGCGAACTTGGGACCTCTTGAACGTGAGGCAGACACGCTACCAGCTATTCTACCGAGGCGGGCTAGGTCCTTCAGAAATTCACCACTAAGAAAAACCAATCTCTTTCGAATTTGACGAAACGTAACGTAACTTGAGGCGTAACACAACGTCCTAACTCACTGCTCCACGTCTCAGGACTTAGAATTCGATATACTAATTATAATTTGTTGGCTTAGGCAGGGCTTCTTCACCAAATTCGTTTTAAAACATATCTCACATTGTTTAGGCATTAGTCAAATACATTTATGGGTGAACACAAAATATTTAAACATAACTGACACACCGATAAAGCAAATAAAAAAAAAACACAAGATAATTAACGGACAAAATATTGGGAACTCTCTGTTACATGTAAACAGACATTTCCCACTACGTTGCCATGGAACTTCGCAGTGCTTGCGGGCAAAGCTTCCGATTTCGACTCTAGTTGCTGCAATGCACACGTATATCTACTGTTTCAGAGTGATTTAAGCCCCAGGTGGCAGCCGTATTGATTGCTTTTGATACAAACGTCTAATTAGCTCGCCTATGGTGATTAATTTAGGTTCTAGATCCTCTCTGACAAGGGAAGTACCTAAATCGTCGGAACAGAGGCCTGCGGAATTAGGTTTCGCTGTAGTAATTGTTATAGAGGTAGACTGTGCACCCCTTTGGCTGTGTTGTGTGGGAAGAACCGCTACTGATAATCTGTTCAATGGCGCCTACGAGCGTATCTTTATTGATCATCCTGTCTAATTTTCACCATGGAAATCTGTCAGACTACCTCACCTCCACATTACGGTAGAGTTACGACAAGCAAAATCAACCAACCAGCTGAAGGGCTCGGTGGTAACGTTTACCACAAAGGGATTTTTTTGTGTGCTCTTCATCAGTTGACAAACTAAATAATTCTTTGGATATTAATATCATAAGCACAAATTTCCAACTATATTGCACTCACATGACTTTCTTTACTCTTGTACAAACTATTCTTACAAACACTTATTCCTCTATATAGTTAATCAAATTGATATAACTTCCTAATGGCTAGACATGAACAGTTGGCCTTGACTAGCCTCTCTAATTTGTCGGTCCAACCTGCCGTTCTCTACTCTTGTACAAACTATTCTTACAAACACTTATTCCTCTATCTATGTAATTAATCGAACCGGATAACTTCCTAAAGAGTAGACATGAATAGTTAGCCTTTGCAAGCCTTGGCGGTGCAACCTACTGTTTTCTACTCTTGTACAAACTATCTATTCTTACAAACACTTATTCCTCTATCTATGTAATTAATATAGCTGAATAACTTCCTAAATGCTAGACATGAATATTTGGCCTTGGCTAGACTCTCTAATTTGCCGGTCCAACCTGCCGTTCTCTACTCTTGTACAAACTATTCTTACAAACACTTATTCCTCTATCTATGTAATTAATCGAACTGAATAACTTCCTACAGGCTAGACATTAATAGTTAGCCTTGGCTAGCCTCTGTAATTTGCCGGTTCAACCTGCCGTTCTCTACTCTTGTACAAACTATTCTTACAAACACTTATTCCTCTATCTATGTAATTAATCGAACTGATAACTTCCTAAAGGCTAGACATTAATAGTTAGCCTTGGCTAGCCTCTGTAATTTGCCGGTTCAACCTGCCGTTCTCTACTCTTGTATAAACTATTCTTACAAACATTTATTCCTCTATCTATGTAATTAATCGAACTGAATAACTTCCTAAAGGCTAGACATGAATAGTGACCTTGGCCACTAGTATATTATTGCTGATTTTCTAGTGGATACAACGGAATATAGGAATACCTATAGTAACAAACAGAACAAGAAACATCTCGGAAGTACTTTGCACCACAAAAAGACAAATCGTTTGTTTTAATGAATTATTCATTTTATGTTAACGAAAATCTGGGATATCCAGAGAATGACGAAAAAATGTTAAAAAAATACCACATGTACAGCATTATTGAAATAACGGAGGTTAGAGATTACTATCGACACACATTCACCTAAAAACACATACACTGTATGTACTGTAATAGTCTATGTATTTGTACTGTACACAAAATAGCTAAAATATAAAGACAGTGAGCTTCTGCTGTCTCAGTTTAGTGTATCGCTTATCTCACATCCGCTTTAACATTAGAAGTTCATTTGGCAATGCTTCGACTTGAGTCTGGAAATAAAGCATCAATTTCTCTATGTTTGCTGCTGTTTGTGCGTGTGTCATAACCACAGCTTGTTCATCAACACTGAATCTGAATACTCTTCATTTTTATTTTTAGTGGCACTGCATGATACGGTAATGCCGTCCTCTGTAATGGGTTTATATCTTCCTACATTATCGATGTATTCACCAGCACAGGAACAGCCATCGATGTTTTCAAAAACTGTATAAAATTTTCTTCCAGGCTCATTTGTTCTTCTTTTTCAATCTTGTTTTCTGGCATGTCATACATACACAACAGGCCACTGTTTTCTGCATGACGCTATCGAGGTTTTTCTTCCAGCCTGGTCCCAAGCAAGTGGAGTGGATGCAATGAACTCGCCCGCTGGCAAGAGAATTCAAGTAATGTACGTGCCCAGACTGGCCAGTTGGGCAATAGTAATTCAGAATGAATTGGACTTTGAAGGTTATTTCCAGAAAAGTCAAGATATACATTTCATTTGTTATAAAATATCTGAAACATGTGATATTTTAAATAAAATTTTTGAAAACATTTTTGAAAAATTCAACCTTTACGAAAAATATAAAGGGTAATCTGGCATGCAGGCTATTTTTTTTGAAAATCTTTGAGTTGCATTCTTGGAAGTTGCTGAACTTAAGTACAATGTTTGAAATTTAAACACCCTTTTTGTTTTATTTATGACAAAAACGACATCTACTTTGGCCCTACTAAAAGTAGAGGGAATTTGGCCTATTGACTATATCATTAGATTAAGGGGTGCAACTTAATGACTAAAGAAGGAAGAATATGAGAATGTTTTTAAAATTATGGGAAAAAGATGGAATACTAAGAAAGAAGTGAAGAATTATTTATTACAAGAATGGCAAGAAGAGTGGGATAATGCACACGTAGGAAGAAGAGTACACGACTTATCTCCGGACATTAAAGAGAGGCTAAAATTGAAACATATAAAACCAAGAAAAGGATATTTTTCATTTTGTTACAGGACATAGCACATACAATGTATACTTAAAAAGAATAGGGAAGAAGAACTCAGATTTATGTGAACAATGTAACTGTTTAGATTCGCCTGAACATGTTGTTTTTGAGTGCAATAAATATAGTGAACTAGTAGAAGACGGTCGAAGGAAACTGAGGAAACTGTAATGGAACATCTTAAGAGATGCAGAAGTTTATGCACATTTAGAAAATATGTCTCAGATAATATATGTTAAGGCGTTGGAGGAATATATGACCCGCGACAAAATATTTCAAGAAAGAAATGTAAGAACATTTCAATCTATGAGAAAAGAATATAACTTAAGAGATCGTCGGAGGGAAATAGGACCAAGAGAAACTGAAGATACAGATTACCAAACTTGAAGACCTGATTTAAGACGCCAATTATGGACATCAGAAAGAAGACAGAAAGACAGAAAGAGAATACCAGGAGAGAGAAGATATATATATGAAGGGTATCAGACCGGACAGACACAACTGATTATACAGAAGCGGAGAGATGACTACGCGGATGTCTGGAACTAACGAACCAGCTCCATCTACTGATGCCAGTCCCTTTAGGAGATGGATACCAGTAGGAGGAAGCTTTGGATATCAGTTGCAGAAGCGGAGAGATGACTACCCGGATATCTGAAACTGACGAACCAGCTCCATCTACTGATGCCAGTCCCTTTAAGAGATGTATACCAGTAGGAGGAAGCTTTGGATACCAGTTGCAGAAGCGGAGAGATGACTACCCGGATATCTGAAACTGACGAACCAGCTCCATCTACTAATGCCAGTTCCTTTAGGAAATGGATACCAGTAGGAGGAAGCTTTGGATATCAGCTGCAGAAGCGGAGAGATGACTACCCGGATATCTGGAACTGACGAACCAGCTACATCTACTGATGCCAGTTCCTTTAGGAGATGGATACCAGTAGGAGGAAGCTTTGGATATCAGCTGCAGAAGCGGAGAGATGACTACCCGGATATCTGAAACTGACGAACCAGCTCCATCTACTGATGCCAGTTCCTTTAAGAGATGGATACCAGTAGGAGGAAGCTTTGGATATCAGCTGCAGAAGCGGAGAGATGACTACCCGGATGTGTGGAACTGACGAACCAGCTCCATCTACTGATGCCAGTTCCTTTAGGAGATGGATACCAGTAGGAGGAAGCTTTGGATATCAGCTGCAGAAGCGGAGAGATGACTACCCGGATGTCTGGAACTGACGAACCAGCTCCATCTACTGATGCCAGTTCCTTTAGGAGATGGATACCAGTAGGAGGAAACTTTGGATATCAGCTGCAGAAGCGGAGAGATGACTACCCGGATATCTGTAACTGACGAACCAGCTCCATCTACTGATGCCAGTTCCTTTAGGAGATGGACACCAGTAGGAGGAAGCTTTGGATATCAGTGGCAGAAGCGGAGAGATGACTACCCGGATGTCTGGAACTGACGAACCAGCTCCATCTACTGATGCCAGTCCCTTTAGGAGATGGATACCAGTAGGAGGAAGCTTTGGATATCAGTTGCAGAAGCGGAGAAATGACTACCCGGATATCTGGAACTGACGAACCAGCTCCATCTACTGATGCCAGTCCCTTTAGGAGATGGATACCAGTAGGAGGAAGCTTTGGATATCAGTTGCAGAAGCGGAGACATGACTACCCGAATATCTGGAACTGACGAACCAGCTCCATCTACTGATGCCAGTCCCTTTAGGAGATGGATACCAGTAGGAGGAAGCTTTGGATATCAGTGGCAGAAGCGGAGAGATGACTACCCGGATGTCTGGAACTGACGAACCAGCTCCATCTACTGATGCCAGTCCCTTTAGGAGATGGATACCAGTAGGAGGAAGCTTTGGATATCAGTTGCAGAAGCGGAGAGATGACTACCCGGATATCTGTAACTGACGAACCAGCTCCATCTACTGATGCCAGTCCCTTTAGGAGATGGATACCAGTAGGAGGAAGCTTTGGATATCAGTTGCAGAAGCGGAGAGATGACTACCCGGATATCTGTAACTGACGAACCAGCTCCATCTACTGATGCCAGTCCCTTTAGGAGATGGATACCAGTAGGAGGAAGCTTTGGATATCAGTTACAGAAACGGAGAGATGACTACCCGGATGTCTGTAACTGACGAACCAGCTCCATGTACTGATGCCAGTTCCTTTATGAGATGGATACCAGCAGGAGGAAGCTTTGGATATCAGTTGCAGAAGCGGAGAGATGACTACCCGAATGTCTGCAACTGACGAACCAGCTCCATCTACTGATGCCAGTTCCTTTAGAAGATGGGTACCAGTAGGACGAAGCTTTGGATACCAGTTGCAGAAGCGGAGAGATGACTACCCGGATATCTGGAACTGACGAACCAGCTACATTTACTAATGCCAGTTCCTTTAGGAGAAGTGTACCAGTAGGAGAAAGCTTTGGATATCAGTTACAGAAGCGGAGAGATGACTACCCGGATATGTGGAACTGACAAACCAGCTCCATCTACTGATGGCAGTCCCTTTAGGAGATGGATACCAGTAGGAGGAAGCTTTGGATATCAGTTGCAGAAGCGGAGACATGACTACCCGGATGTCTGGAACTGACGAACCAGCTCCATCTACTAATGCCAGTTCCTTTAGGAGATGGATACCAGTAGGAGGAAGCTTTGGATATCAGTTGCAGAAGCGGAGAGATGACTACCCGGATGTCAGGAACTGACAAACCAGCTCCATCTACTGATGGCAGTCCCTTTAGGAGATGGATACCAGTAGGAGGAAGTTTTGGATATCAGTTGCAGAAGCGGAGAGATGACTACCCGGGTGTCTGGAACTGACGAACCAGCTCCATCTACTGATGCCAGTTCCTTTAGGAGATGGATACCAGTAGGAGGAAACTTTGGATATCAGCTGCAGAAGTGGAGAGATGACTACCCGGATATCTGTAACTGACGAACCAGCTCCATCTACTGATGCCAGTTCCTTTAGGAGATGGATACCAGTAGGAGGAAGCTTTGGATATCAGTGGCAGAAGCGGAGAGATGACGACCCGGATGTCTGGAACTGACGAACCAGCTCCATCTACTGATGCCAGTCCCTTTAGGAGATGGATACCAGTAGGAGGAAGCTTTGGATATCAGTTGCAGAAGCGGAGAAATGACTACCCGGATATCTGGAACTGACCTACCAGCTCCATCTACTGATGCCAGTCCCTTTAGGAGATGGATACCAGTAGGAGGAAGCTTTGGATATCAGTTGCAGAAGCGGAGAAATGACTACCCGTGGAGCAGGCTTTTAGTCGTATCGTATTGATGGATGACGAATTATGCCCCTCATTGAGGTGACCATTTGGAACAGGGTTGGAATTGATGGTTCTTGAAGTCCCAGCTTACCTCGGCGTGGCTTCAGTCGGTTGAGCAAGATATCTTCTTTTACAGGAGTGGTACGGCGGAAGGAAATTTTACGTAAAATAAGTAATCATTTTCCTCTGTATTAAATAATGTAGAAACTTTTATTTCCTTACTTCAATTAACACCAGTTCGAACAAAATGTATGATACAACATTTATAACACTATTCTTACACAAGATTCACTTGATGTGACGCGTTTATCTGGATGCGTGCAAGAATCAAAAGTTTTATACGTTTGTTCACTACCGTGTATAATAATTAAATTGTGTGTCTTCTAGCGATGATATTTAATGTAAAGATTATCTAGTTATACTCGATGATTGTTACGAGAATAGACTTATATTCTCCCGCACACAACGGCGTTTAAGAAGAGAATTTTACATCCGTTCACGGCGACTGTTAGGAGAAGAATCCCCAGTTCCTCTTCTTTTACACATTAGCATTCCGCTAATAGTTCGACCCCCCTAGAGGAATATTGAATATCCTCCATGGCAACGTAAAATCTTTTATATCTGATTGGTCCACGTTTTACGATATACGCGTCACACCAATCACAAATAAGTTTGTTATTCAACACTTTTGTGACGTCATTTCCACTTACATAGCTTCTCTGTGCATGACTCACTCTACTTAACCTCACATAATACAATATTTGAAACTCTTTGGGGACAACATAAAATAACTGTTTCAGATGCCCCTCTTTAGAATATATGGAAAATTAACTTAAATCTTCCAAGAATATTGTTCCATATATTCTAAAGAATGCCCCAATAATTAGACATTATTACAACAATGAACAATTAATACAATTTAAAATAACAATATAAAATCAGAAATTATTCGAACACAATAATAAAAAACAAAACATTTTTCAGTAATTCATAAACATATTTTTTTTTTTAAATCATTTGTTCTTGTGAGTGTCAAGGCTTTTGAATGGTTTTAAAAGTGTTTTGTGATATTTTCCTATCATTTTATTATCATCGTCTCTTAATTCGTACATATGATCCCCAAATTTTCTTACTATTTTATATGGACCTTTATATAACAAATTCATTCTCCAATAGGATTTGATTTTAGAACTGGAGATATTAAATGTCTTTACGAGAACTTTATCATTTATTTCAGGATTCCATTTCGCTCCTTTTCTTTGTATCTTTGATAATCTTTTCTCTGCTTTTTCTTTTATTCTTCGAAATGCTTCAGCACACTTTTCTTCTTCATTCAATTCCATTTCATCTACATTTAAGGTTGTTGGTGCTTTTATTACTAGAGGTTCAGGTTGTAGTCCAGTCATTAATTCGATTGGTGAAAATTTGGTAGTAGAGTTTGGGGTATTGTTAATGATTTTCTCAATAATATGGCAGTATTTGTACCAGCCTCGGTGGTTAGAATGACACAGAATTCTGAAATACAAGCCTAAATCACGCATCACTCTCTCGCAAGGATTTCCTTGGGGAAAATATGCTGAAGAGTAATACATCTTAATATTATTGTTCTTCATCTCTGAAGTAAACAATTTACTCCGATGAACCGTTGCGTTGTCTGATAATATTGCCTTTATTGGCCCATACTTTGGTATCCAATCTTTTAAAATTTTATTTCCATTTTCTAGCATATCGTTTATTACTTCAGATGCTTGTTGTCTAATAGTGATAGGCACAGGTCTACTTTTATGAGTATAAGGAGCAATGTCGTTCACCTTAAATGTATGTATGTACTTATTACACAATCCAGGTTTCGTACTAAAAACATTCCTGTTCTTTAGTATACACAACCTCAACTGTTCTCTTTGCGCGTGATTTAAATTGTATGTTTTCCCTAACTTTTCTTTCAAAGTTCTTTGGAATATCATTTCTTCCTCTTCTTGTTTTCGCTCGGTGTCGGTATTTAATGTGTTTATTTGGCAACAATGATCTCCAAGGTCAAACGTCTCATTTTCTTTATTATTTAAAAGTAATTCTCTTTACCACTATCATCTTCTTCATTATTAATTATATCTTCTTCGTATAATATTATATTTTCTACAAAAAACCTATAATTATTTATACTATCCTTCTCATCCTCTTTTAATATAATTTCTTCTAACAAATTTATTTTTATTACTTCATTATCTCCTTTGACCTTCATTTCATGTTTTTCGAAATCTATCACACTTTGCCAACCATACAATACATCATTGCCAATAATAATATCACGAGCTAAGTTTGGTATTACCAATACGATAAAATTGAAATTCCAATCATCTATTCGCGCAGGAATTAACGCTTGATATTTAACTTTATCTTTCTTTTTCCCAATAGCTGTGCTACAGTATACATTACACACGTTTAAATATTCAATCCTAAACTTGGATAGTAATTCCTTGAATAGGTTCTCACTTATTACTGATGAACTAGCTCCTGTGTCTATCAATACTTTATATTCGCTATCGCCTATACGAAGGTTAATCTGAGGTGGATTTACTAATTCCCGATCTTTACTTCTGGAGAGAGTGAGCTTATCTTCTGGTAAATTTTGAATTTTGATTTTGCCCTGTGTCATTTCTACCGAACCACTTTCCAAGGCACAAAATGATTTGGTACTCAGTTTTCCGCATTAGTGCGGTCGGTAGTTACACTAGCAGTTGGGTTGGTACTACCGTTATTTATTTCTCCTTCTATTCCCTGAGTCGGTGTCCTTTCTAGGTTATTGTCTGCCCTTTCAAACCTAGGACCCCCAAAATCTCTTAATGAAGAGTCTTCGATGCTAGTTCCTCTTCTTCTACTTTGATAACCCGTTCTTAAGTTATTTCCCCTGTAAAACCTCAGTTGATTCACCTGATTACTCCTCACATTTCCCACAGGTTGGTCATTATTATAATTCCTCCTAGGAGTATTTGGTATTCTCCTTCCTATACCTGGCACTACCGATTCATATGTCTTTCTGGGGTTGTACTCTCTTCGTTCATAGTTGTCTCTTGAACGTGCCCCGCCCCAATTTTGGTTAAAACTATTTTGGTTTTGGTTAGTATGGTTGTGATTTTCCCTGAATGTTGGTCTTACTTCCTGTCTATTTACTTGCTTTTGTTCTATATGAGTCTTGTCAGGATCAACTTGACTATGAGTAGAATCAGAATTAAGGTTATGAGCCTCAAATTCTGATAATAACTCAATCACATCAGTAAAGTCGACGGGCTTAGCCACAATTAGGTGGTTTCTAATGTGTGGTGGATAATGTCGTATTAGCATATTCACGATCTCGGTTTCTGACATATCTGGATTCACAAGTTTACTTTTGTTAGCAAGTTTTAGGAAATATTCAGTCATGGACACACCCTTCTTGAACTCGAATTTACCAGTGGCCAGTTCGACTTTAATTCTTCTCTGTCTTTCTGGACCCCAGAACCTATTTATAAACACATTCCTAAACATACTATACGTTTCATGTGATGCTAGTGTTAACCTCAGCCATTCTAAAGCATTTTTCTTCAAACACCTTTTAACAATCATCATCCTAAATTCATTTGGAATCTTTTTAATTTTAAAATATTCTTCTAATTCCTTTAGAAATATTTTGGGATTGTCTCCCGATTCTTCTTCGAAAGTAGGTGGACTTATGTCATGCAACAAATAATTTGTACAATTTGTGTTACCTTGACTGTGTAACTGTGTATCTGTGTGCATGTTTTGTATTTGTCTATTACCATTTACTTCACAATCAGGTGACAAAGATTCTGTATCGTCACTCTCCAAATAATTCTCTAAGTTTTGTACAATATTACCTGAATTACCAGGTAAGTCAATACATGTAATATTCTTAGATTTTATTACCCTCTGGTTCTCAGAAATTTTGCTTGCCTGTAATGCAATCACAACTTGATTCAGCTTGCTAATGTTTTCTTTCTCTCTCTCAAAACTTTCCTGTGCCAAATCTATTCTTGTAATCATTTCACTATTCAACTTACTGACTTCATCATATTTAACTTTTAGTTCATCTTGTTGTGTTTGCACCTCAGTAGCCATTAGTTTAACATCATTTCTGATACTATTTACCTCTCTTACAAAATTATTCTGTATTTCAATATTTTCCTCATGGTATTTCCGTGAATTATCTAATAAGACTACATCTATTTCTTGTCTTATTCTATTCTCTAATTCCCCTATTTCTATTTTTTGTTTTTCTACAAATTCTACCTGTTGTTGCTTAAGGATTTCTGACTCCTTAGCCAATTCACTTCTTATATCTTTTACTACATTTTCCTGACTTATTTTCATTTCCTGAAACATCTCTTTTAACTTAGACATTTCTCCATCATGAGATTCTATTTTCTGTTTTAAAGATTTTATGCCTTCTCTACACTCTTCTCTTCCTTTCTCAATTTCATTTCTTAGGTTACCTAAACCTTGATCTATCCTAGCTTCTAACTTCTCTGAATTTTGATCTACCTTTTCTGAATTTTGATCTACCTTTTCTGAATTTTGATCTACCTTTTCTGAATTCTGTTTTATTTCCTGTCTTAAATTATCCATTTTAGCATCAAAATTACTCATCATTTTCTCTAACCTGTCTATTATCATTTCATTACCTCTACTCTGCATAATTTCTGTTCTACTTGTTCCTGCATCATCACTAATCATTCCTTCCACTACTTCCCTGACTTCTTGTATTTCTGCTCTCTTATCACTAACTAGTCTTTCCACTCCTTCCCCAACATTTTTATTCTTATTGTCTGTTAATTTTTTACCTTCCATTTTAGGTAATATTTTTCCCTTTCTTAATAACATAAAAAAATGAAAATTATAATTTTGTCACTTTTTCTATTAATTATCTATTAAGATTTTTCCGTACTCACTTTTCTTCTTTCTTCTTTCTTGAATCAAAGTTACCTGTCCATTACACTATTTATTCTCCTGTGGTGTAATCCTCCTTCTGCCTATTCGAGCCATACAGTTAGGCGCCATTTTGGAGCAGGCTTTTAGTCGTATCGTATTGATGGATGACGAATTATGCCCCTCATTGAGGTGACCATTTGGAACAGGGTTGGAATTGATGGTTCTTGAAGTCCCAGCTTACCTCGGCGTGGCTTCAGTCGGTTGAGCAAGATATCTTCTTTTACAGGAGTGGTACGGCGGAAGGAAATTTTACGTAAAATGAGTAATCATTTTCCTCTGTATTAAATAATGTAGAAACTTTTATTTCCTTACTTCAATTAACACCAGTTCGAACAAAATGTATGATACAACATTTATAACACTATTCTTACACAAGATTCACTTGATGTGACGCGTTTATCTGGATGCGTGCAAGAATCAAAAGTTTTATACGTTTGTTCACTACCGTGTATAATAATTAAATTGTGTGTCTTCTAGCGATGATATTTAATGTAAAGATTATCTAGTTATACTCGATGATTGTTACGAGAATAGACTTATATTCTCCCGCACACAACGGCGTTTAAGAAGAGAATTTTACATCCGTTCACGGCGACTGTTAGGAGAAGAATCCCCAGTTCCTCTTCTTTTACACATTAGCATTCCGCTAATAGTTCGACCCCCCTAGAGGAATATTGAATATCCTCCATGGCAACGTAAAATCTTTTATATCTGATTGGTCCACGTTTTACGATATACGCGTCACACCAATCACAAATAAGTTTGTTATTCAACACTTTTGTGACGTCATTTCCACTTACATAGCTTCTCTGTGCATGACTCACTCTACTTAACCTCACATAATACAATATTTGAAACTCTTTGGGGACAACATAAAATAACTGTTTCACCCGGATATCTGGAACTGACGAACCAGCTCCATCTACTGATGCCAGTCCCTTTAGGAGATGGATACCAGTAGGAGGAAGCTTTGGATATCATTTGCGGAAGCGGAGACATGACTACCCGGATGTCTGCAACTGACGAACCAGCTCCATCTACTGATGCCAGTTCCTTTAGGAGATGGGTACCAGTAGGAGGAAGATTTGGATACCAGTTGCAGAAGCGGAGAGATGACTACCCGGATGTGTGCAACTGACGAACCAGCTCCATCTACTGATGCCAGGTCCTTTAGGAGATGGATACCAATAGGAGGAAGCTTTGGATATCAGTTGCAGAAGCGGAGAGATGACTACCCGGATGTCTGCAACTGACGAACCAGCTCCATCTACTGATGGCAGTCCCTTTAGGAGATGGATACCAGTAGGAGGAAGCTTTAGATATCAGTTGCAGAAGCGGAGACATGACTACCCGGATGTCTGAAACTGACGAACCAGCTCCATCTACTGATGCCAGTTCCTTTAGGAGATGGATACCAGTAGGAGGAAGCTTTGGATATCAGTTGCAGAAGCGGAGAGAGGACTACCCGGATATCTGTAACTGACGAACCAGCTCCATCTACTGATGCCAGTTCCTTTAGGAGAAGTATACCAGTAGGAGAAAGCTTTGGATACCAGTTGCAGAAGAGGAAATTTTAAAGCTGTAGGTAACAGTCTTTCGTAGCTTGTTATAAGAATTAAATCTGAAGTAGAAATGTAGATTTGATTTATATTGTTGAAGTAGAAGTAAAGTAGAAAAGAAGACTGTTTTAGATAGATTATATTTGTAAGGTTACTAGAATCCAGTAATCTTTAGGTTTAGTTAGTTCGTTAAGGTAGATAGTATATTATATCTGCAAAACTTGTAAATGGTTTTGTGAAATCTAATTCAGAAGTTAATAAACTTAAAAATGAAGTTTGCATAATAAGGCCTGATATAGATTCCAGAAACCGGGCTATTAGATGTGCACATTTTATTTTATTTATATTATTTTATTTATGACAGTTCAGTAATACACACACAGACCGGTTGCTGTTTGTTTTTTATTCAGGGGGTTTCAAATCCCTTAATTTCTTTACAATCTCTGTGTCAAAATTTTGGGTGGGATGCAGTACTGTAAGCATGTAGTAGAGAAAAGGTTATGTGTGGCTGTTCTTGTGATGTTACTGGAGAGACTTAAGTTGTTGTGGTGACCAGATGTTAGCCATCCCAATTAGCAAACCTCTTCTGTGTAATTAAATCTGCTACTACGATCCACTCTCCAAATTGCAAACATGCCACATCACGATGTGGTGTTTTAGTTTACCAGTGTAATCGTTACTATAGAAACGGTGTCATTATCTGGAGTACGCAGTTTCAATTCTATAAAGTACCTTAGTGCTCTAGACAAGATGGAAGACGTTTCAACCCGAAAAATGGAAAGCAAAATCAACAGCAATATCGAGCAAGCGTGGATACTGTTTCATATCTCTAGTATTTACAAAGGAGAGTCATATGAAAACATAAATGTCTTTTTTTACTTACTTTCTTTACAGTACATAGTAAGTAGAAAAAGTTTTGCAGTTTACCTAAAAAATTGATAGCGAGATTCCCGTGGTAATGGAAAGTTTAAGAAGGGATGGATCCTTGATACTGACTGATAGGCCGCTGATGAGACGGCGCCAGGAGGTATGGATGCGCTGAGTGGATACTAAGAGTGGTCTATCGAAGTAGGTACGATAGCAGAGGATCAGTAGCACTACAGATTGATTCGGGGTACGGGATTGGCGATCCCGGTATCCCGAGTCAAATCTCTCGATTGGGTGCCTCTGAGTGGTGAGAGAGCTAATGCCAAACGTCCAAACTAGGTCCACATCCGTGTTTGACCATTATCTAAATAAATTAAAGTAAAGTCAAATTAAAGTCAAAGCGAAGCCAAAGCAAAGTCAGAGTGGAACCAGAGCGGAGCCAGAGCAAAGCCAGGGTAAAGCTGAAGCAATGCCAAAGCTGAGCGGAGTGGGTCCGGAGCGGAGCCGAAGCTTAGCCAGAGCCAAGCTATAGTCAGGTTAGAGTGAATTCTGAGTGAAGATAGAGTGAGGTTAGAGTGAAGCCGGAGCGAAGCCAGAGTGGGACCGGAGGGGTGACCGGAGCCTAGCCAGACCGAAGCCAGAGCGGGACCGGAGCGGTGACCGGAGCCTAGCCAGAGCGAAGCCAGAGTGGGACCGGAGCGGTGACCGGAGCTTAGCCAGAGTGGGACCGGAGGGGTGACCGGAGCTTAGCCACAGTGGGACCGGAGCGGTGACCGGAGCCTAGCCAGAGCGAAGCCAGAGCCAAGCTAGAGCGAAGCCAGAGCCAAGCTAGAGCGAAGCCAGAGTGGGACCGGAGCGGTGACCGGAGCTTAGCCAGAGTGGGACCGGAGGGGTGACCGGAGCTTAGGCAGAGTGGGACCGGAGCGGTGACCGGAGCCTAGCCAGAGCGAAGCCAGAGCCAAGCCAGAGCCAAGCTAGAGCGAAGCCAGAGCGGGACCGGAGCGATGACCGGAGCTTAGCCAAAGTGGGACCGGAGGGGTGACCGGAGCTTAGGCAGAGTGGGACCGGAGCGGTGTCCGGAGCCTAGCCAGAGCGAAGCCAGAGCCAAGCCAGAGCGAAGCCAGAGCCAAGCTAGAGCGAAGCCAGAGCGGGACCGGAGCGATGACCGGAGCTTAGCCAGAGTGGGACCGGAGCGGTGACCGGAGCCTAGCCAGAGCGAAGCCAGAGCCAAGCTAGAGCGAAGTCAGAGCCAAGCCAGAGATAAGTTAAAGAATGATGTTAGAGTGAGGCTAGAGCGAAGCCAGAGCGGGATCGGAAAGGGAACCGGAGCCTAGTCAGAGCCAAGCCAGAGCCAAGCTAGAATGAATTTAGAGTGAAGTTAGAGTGAGATTAGAGCAAAGCCGGAGAGAAGCTAGAGCGCGGCCGGAAGGTGGACCGGAGCCTAGCAAGAGCCAAGCCAGAGCCAAGTTAGAATGAATTTAGGATGAAGTTAGAGTGAAGTTAGATTAAAGCCGGAAAGAAGCCAGAGCGGAACCAGAGCGGAGCCAGAGCAAAGTCAAAGCAAAGCCAGAGCAGAGCCAGAGCAGAGCAAGAGCAAAGCCAAAGCAAAGCCAAAGTGGAGCTAGACCAAAGTCAGAGCAAAGCCAAAGAAAAGACAAAGCAAAGCCTCAGTATAGCCTAAGCAAAGCCAAAGCATAGATAGAGCAAAGCCAGAGCAAAGCCAAAGCAAATTTAAAGTTAAGCTGAAGTCAAAGGAAAGTTTAGTAAAGTAAAATACAGATTCTGGAAAAGTACTGATGACAATGGAGTTGAGCGCCCTTAAATATCAAGCATCATCATCATCATCATCATCATCATCATCATCACTAAAGATTGAAACCCGTAAAACCGGCTCCGATCCTCCTACTTGCTTACACATCCCGTGGTCGGAACGAAGAGGTCTCTCAATCCAGAGAAGAGCAAACTCCTTGCCATGCAATGCCAAAGTTCCCGTCGACACTTAGAAACCCGAAGGAGCCATCTAGGACAAAAGGTGGAGTGAAAAATAGGAACAGGTAATTCGTTCCTAGCGAGCTAGGGAAACCACTGAAAAATCCATGGATCAGGAAGTTCGGTCATGGGACTCGAACCCGCAACCTTTGGAATTTCGGCCACAACGCTGCTGATGAACCACGCAGTTTGTGTATAATATGTATCATTTTTATGTTTACTATCGTATGCCTTCGCAAAATGTCACAGAAACTTCTATATTGATTACGACGTGGTTGTATTTTTTCATAATGAAGGCGATAAACAAACGTTGCCCATGCGAGTGAAGCTGAAAGTCGCGTGTTCACACACAGACTGCAATTTCCGTTAAAGAAAGGCTGCGCTGACCGACAGGAAATGATGTGGGCTGACTCTACTGGAATTAGTTCTCCTCTTGAGCAATCTGGCTGTTTCCTGTGAGGCCTGCACAAACTCATTTAAGTTACCAAGAGCGAAACCGGCCGGAGCTGGTTTACGTACGTACACCAGGGAGTCAAGCTTGCTTTACAAATCTGAATATCTTGTACCATGCGATACGTCATCAAAAGCAACTTCCGAGAAAATAGTCTCAACTCCGTTAGCTCAGTTGGTTTGTCGGTGATATCATGGTCGCGGGTTCAATCTCGCGTGTTTTTAAGTGTGCTTAAAGGTGACAGTAGATTAACTGGTATGTAAAAGAACTGCAGGACGAAATTTTAGTACACTGGCCGTACTGATATGATCCTGGTAATCAATAGTACCGCCGATAAACAAACTATTAATTTAGGACTGTGTAGAATTTTAATGGTTTACCCAATAGCAGTGATGTTGTCAGTATTTTACTCACACGTTTCCTGAACCAGAGATAACTGATATTATTTTACTTAATTGATGGAAATTAATCATTTCTCCACACTAGCGTATATAGGCTAAGCTTTTTGATGGATAGAGTCAACATGAAAAATTCAATGCCATGACTGGGATTTGAACCACGGATCTCCTGGTTTCCGTTTAGTCGCTCTTACCCTTTGAGCTACCATGGCCAACGTGCCGTCCTGACATTAAATTCTCCATTTGACTTGTATATTTCCCCGGTAAACCACTAGGGGGTTCTCGCATCCGAGATACACCATTTGTCACGACTTACTATCGTAAGTACTTGAGTCCCAGGCTTTATCATTTAACTCTTATTATATTAGTTAATTGATGGAAATTAATCATTTCTCCACACTAGCCATATATAGGCTAACATTTTTGATAGATAGAGTCAACATGAAAAATTCAATGCCATGGCCGGGATTTGTACCACTGATCTCCTGGTTTCCGTCCAGTCGCTCTTAACCTTTGAGCTACCTCGGCCAACGTGCTGTCCTGACATTAAATTCTCCAGTTGACTCGTATATTTCCCCAGTAAACCACTAGGGGCTCTCGCATTCGAGATACACCATTTGTCACGACTTACTATCGTAAGTACTTGAGTCCCAGGCTTTATCATTTAACTCTTATTATTTTAGTTAATTCATGGAAATTAATCATTTCTTCACTAGCCGTATATAGGCTAACATTTTTGATAGATAGAGTCAACATGAAAAATTCAATGCCATGGCCGGGATTTGTACCACTGGTCTCCTGGTTTCCGTCCAGTCGCTCTTGAGCTTTGAGCTACCTTGGCCAACGTGCCGTCCTGACATTAAATTCTCCAGTTGACTCGTATATTTTCCCGGTAGACCACTAGGGGCTCTCGCATCCGAGATACACCGTTTGTGGCGACTTACTGTTGTAAGTACTAAGTCCCAGGCTTCATCATTTAACTATACGGCTATGCGGACAAATAATAAATTCCATAAATTAATTAAAATAATAAGAGTTAAATGATGAAGCCTGGGACTTAAGTAGCATTGCAAGAGGCGATTTGGCTGTATTATATGTTTGATTTGCTGGATTCGGTGTCTTAGTCTTGAGAGAAGATATGTGATGAGATTCCAGGTTAGTTTACTGTCCAATATGAGGCGGAGGTAACGAACTGACTGAGCGGTGCATATAGTGATTCCTCCAAGAACTATGGGATAATATGTTATCTGCTTTTTATATTTAAAATATACTACTTACGATTTCTGTGAATTCATCACCACTCTCCAGCTAGAATACCATTTTGTGATTTCGGTGCAGAAGTTATTTAGTTTCTCAGCTCTTTCGATTTTTGATGGTTATTATAAAGCAGTAAAACTTTATCAAATAAATACAAATGGCTAACAATATTTTTCATTACACAAATAAAAATAGTTAGCAAATATTCTCCACTTATCTTAAGAAGCCAATGATAATACTTCTATTATGTTTTTGCGAAATTAATTTCATGAACATTTGCCCACATCTTCAGTCAACACACTTCGTTGTCAAGGATACCATGCATTTACGTATTTACGTATTACCAACATCTGAAAACGAAACAAACCTAAAAACAGAATCAATTGCCGGTATGTCAAAATTAATTACGCTATTTTTATTTTTTAAAATAAATGTTTTTTCATAAACTATTAAATCTATGGCAACATTTAATTGTTTTAATAATTTATTTCATGGTTAAATGACCAAAAAATAATCTGCTACGGCCGATTTATCAATTTGTTTATATCTAATGATACGAAAATGTTCTTTCTGGTTTCCAAACTACGTTTCGTCTTTTCAATATACACCTGATCACAATCTAAGCAATTAAATTGATAAATACCAGATTTTTTATTATTAGGAATTTTATCTTTTTAGAAAATTGTAATACATTTTTAATACTATATTTTGAGGAACTAAAAACATAATATAAGTATTGTCATCGGCTTCTTCAGATAAGTGCAGAATATTTACTAAATATTTTTATTTATGTAGTGTTTGTTACTCCACTGTAAATAGCTTCATTTTCTGTCTAATCAATATTATTCATGTTTATGAACAAGTCGGTGGTCCATTTCATGAAGCATCTACTAGTATTGTCTCAGATAGGCCTAACAATTTGTATAATTCATGTAAAAACCCTTGTTCCATCTCAAGATATACCTAAACCTTTATTTGCTGTATTCAATAAAGTTCCACGAGGTTCCTACTTATCCAATAGCTACTTTCGTTTGATATTCTGTGACATTTTCTCTTCGTAAAGAGGGGAAGACTGCAGTAATTTTGGGGAGAGCACGTAAAAGCACCACGCTTTGCAAATCCACTGGCTGCCATTATACTTTAAGCTAGAAGAGCATTTCTGGTCGTGCTTTGCTCTAAACTCCTGCAGAGTTTTACTGAAGAAGAAGCAACTTCTCAGGTACGCACGTCTTGGCTTAAGTCTGCCGCCAAAAGACGAGAAATGCTACAAAATAATTCTCTCTTAGAATCAACGTTAAAGTTGATGAACGTGTAGGAAGGGTAATTTTTGTTCATACAGACATTAATAGCACTTTGATACCAAAATTAAAGGGGCCCAGAATCTCCCATCTTTAGCCTTTACCCCCTTCCAGAAGGTTTCAAACTATTTGGCTGGAGTTATAGTTAATTTACAACTATAAATCCTAGATATTAAAAGCAGAAGCATTATTAACAGTGAAGTATTCTTCATATTTAAGTTTGATTTATGAGTCACTATGTTTACACTCAAACTTCACTTACTTGTTGTAGTATAATTGAAACGTTTTCAAGATCATTCGATCTCATCCTCAGCTGTTTGATGACTAAATGAACATACCTCTTCTTCCACTACTACGGAGCTCCGATCACTCTGCCATCTGGTGTTAGGGGCACTAAGTTTTAATACGGGATTTCAAAATTTATAACTTTATCACGGTTTTTGTTTATGAATATTTTTTCCCAAATATCCAATTCTATGGGTGTACTTTATCAGATTAATTGTGAAACCTGTGAAACATGCTACATAGGAAAAACTAAGAGAAACTTGTTAACCAGGTAAAAAGAACACCAGAGGAACATTAAGTTGAAACAAACAGAAAAATCTGCAGTTTCACACCATTTTTGGACAGAAAACCACAACATTAAACTGTTAAAATCTTTAAGTACACCCATAGAATTGGATATTTGGGAAAAAATATTCATAAACAAAAACCATGATAAAGTTATAAATTTTGAAATCCCGGCATTAAATGAAGTATTAAAACTTAGTGCCCCTAACACCAGATGGCAGAGTGATCGGAGCTCCGTAGTAGTGGAGGAAGAGGAAGGTTCATTTAGTCACCAAACAGCTGAGGATGAGATCGAATGATCTTGAAAACGTTTCAATTATACAAGTAAGTGAAGTTTGAGTGTAAACATAGTGACTCATAAATCAAACTTAAATATAAATCCTAGTTTTAAGCAGTTTCTGCTTTCTCTACATACCTATATGGCATGAAGAGAAAGTATTAAATTTGCCTAAAACAAAATTTAATAAAAATACATATTTCGAAAATTCGTTAATGCAGAGAAAATCAATTATTAAGGATCTCTCTGTGTGTTTTGAGTAGCTTAACATAGTTGGTTAAATACCAAACTTGATGAATTAATCCTTAAAGAATTAACCCTTCTAAATACATTACTCCGGTATATGGGTGTTTTTAATTAATTAGAGCCAACTGAAAAATTCAGTGCCACGGCCGGGATTTGAGCCACGGATCTGTTGGATACCATCCAGTCGCTATAACCCATTGAGCTACCATGGTCAACGTGCCGTCGTGACATTAAATTCTCCATTTGACTCGTATATTTCTCCGGTAGACCACTAGGGGCTCTCGCATCCGAGATACCCGTTTGTGGCGACTTACTATCTCAAGTACTTGAGTCCCAGGCATCATCATTTATTTCTTATTATTTTAGTTAAGTGATGGAAATTAATCATTAGCCGTTTATAGGCTAAGGTTTTTGATGAATAGAGTCAACATGAAAAATTCAATGTCATGGCCGGGATTTGAACCACTGATCTCCTTGGTTTCCGTCCAGTCGCTCTAACCCATTGAGCTACCATGGTCAACGTGCCGTCCTGACATTAAATTCTCCACTTGACTCATGGCATTGGATTTTTCATGTTGACTCTATCCATCAAAGATCCTGGTATTTAAGTACATACAATAGTAAGTCGCCACAAATGTATATCTTGAATATGAGAACTCTAAGGTGGTTTACCTAGGAAATATAATGAGTCAATTGGAGAGTTAAATGTCGCTCAAAGGGTTAGAGCGACTGGACTGAAACCAGGAGATCCGTGGTTCAAATCCCGGCCGTACCATTTAATTTTTCATTTGACTCTATTTAATTATCAAACTTGATCCTCCAAGGTTGTGACATAAAGATTTTTAGAAATTCCCCCCACCCCAGACTGTTCTTCACTTAGATCATTTTACGAAAATTTTGAATAACTCAAAAACGGTTTAATGTTTAATTAAAATATCGCATCCGTAAGATATTTTCGTGCCAAATAAAATGTATATCCTGAATTTTCAGGGTATGACGTCAGAGGTCCTGTTCATTCTGCGTGACAATTGCATAACTGTTAAACCCTAAGAGATGGACAAACTCTTGCCACACAAAAATGTGCATCTGATTAATATGCACAATCACTTGCAAATACCCACTATTTTGTTTTTCACATATTCACTATTATTTTATGTTATTGTAATTTATTTATTTTGCGAAGTGAACTATTTCGAGACGTTTTTTGTTATTCATTTGAATATGCAAGAACTTAAACCTTTCTCAGAAGACAAGTTATTTGCTTTTTATGTCTTGTACAAACAAAGCGGAAAAACTTTCACAGCCATCTTAAACAGACCTACTTTAAAACATTTGACTATCACTTAAAGTTTATTATACTTCCATATTCCCTTATACGTACTAGAAAATTAACAATAAGATAATGTTTGTCTTGATCTACATGAAGTAGATTGAGAAATAAATATTTGTACAGAGTACAGAATGTTATTTGGATGTACCACATCACACTTCTAGAATCATTCATTTCCAGACATTTTTGACACATTTTTAGGTTAATTTCCAACACTTCTGGGTATTCAAATTTCGTGCCTTGCTGATAAGCATGAATTTGCTATGTCTTGAAGAGGATGACTTGACGAATGCGTATTATTTCAGTGTCTAATTAGCGTCATATCGCTAACAGATGTAAATGCATTGTGTCGATGTGTAGTCTTGTATTGTCACACATACACATTCGAGTCACAAATTAGAGAGGCTAGCCAAGGCCAACTCTTCATATCTAGCCTTTAGAAAACTATTCAGTTCTATTAATTATATAGATAGAAGAATAAGTGTTTATAAGAATAGTTTGTACAAGAGTAGAGACCGGCAGGTTGGACCGACAAATTAGAGAGGCTAGCCAAGGCCAACTATTCATGTCTAGCCTTTAGGAAGTTATTCAGTTCGATTAATTACATAGATAGAGGAATAAGTGTTTGTAAGAATAGTTTGTACAAGAGTAGAGACCGGCAGGTTGGACCGACAAATTAGAGACGCTAGCCAAGGCCAACTATTCACGTCTAGCCTTTAGGAAGTTATTTAGTTCGATTAATTACATATATAGAGAATAAGTGTTTGTAAGTATACTTTGTACAAGAGTAGAGAACGGCAGGTTGTACCGACAAATGAGAGAGACTAGCCAAGGCCAACTATTCATGTCTAACCTTTAGGAAGTTGTTCAGTTCGATTAATTACATAGATAGAGGAGTAAGTGTTTGTAAGAATAGTTTGTACAAGAGTAGAGAACGGCAGGTTTGACCGACAGATTAGAGAGCCTAGTCAAAGTGAATTATTCATGTTTAACCTTTAGGAAGTTGTTCAGTTCGATTAATTACATAGATAGAGCAATAAGTGTTTGTAAGAATAGTTTGTACAAGAGTAGAGAACGGCAGGTTGGACTGACAAATTAGAGAGGCTAGTCAAGGCCAACTGTTCATGTCTAGCCTTTAGGAAGTTATTCAGTTCGATTAATTACATAGATAGAGGAGTAAGTGTTTGTAAGAATAGTTTGTACAAGAGTAGAGAACGGCAGGTCGGACCGACAAATTAGAGAGGTTAGCCAAGGCCAACTATTCATGTCTAGCCTTTAGGAAGTTATTCAGTTCGATTAATTACATAGATAGAGGAGTAAGTGTTTGTAAGAATAGTTTGTACAAGAGTAGAGAACGGCAGGTTTGACCGACAGATTAGAGAGCCTAGTCAAAGTGAATTATTCATGTTTAACCTTTAGGAAGTTGTTCAGTTCGATTAATTACATAGATAGAGCAATAAGTGTTTGTAAGAATAGTTTGTACAAGAGTAGAGAACGGCAGGTCGGACCGACAAATTAGAGAGGTTAGCCAAGGCCAACTATTCATGTCTAGCCTTTAGGAAGTTATTCAGTTCGATTAATTACATAGATAGAGGAGTAAGTGTTTGTAAGAATAGTTTGTACAAGAGTAGAGAACGGCAGGTTTGACCGACAGATTAGAGAGCCTAGTCAAAGTGAATTATTCATGTTTAACCTTTAGGAAGTTGTTCAGTTCGATTAATTACATAGATAGAGGAATAAGTGTTTGTAAGAATAGTTTGTACAAGAGTAGAGAACGGCAGGTTGGACTGACAAATTAGAGAGGCTAGCCAAGGCCAACTGTTCATGTCTAGCCTTTAGGAAGTTATTCAGTTCGATTAATTACATAGATAGAGAAATAAGTGTTTGTAAGAATAGTTTGTACAAGAGTAGAGAGAGTCATGTGAGGAATTATACAAATTTTAGTATAATAATTTTTGGGTATATTAAAGCCAAACGGTGATTACTTTGTGGACGACTTGGGTAGTAATGGATCCTTTGGTTCTCCTCAGCATTAAAAATTGCAGCTTCAGAGTAGCTTTAGCTGATTCTAGGTTGAGCATATCGTTCCATTTGCAGAGTAACAATAAACGTGGGTTGTAAAGGCCATTCCTTTACAGCATGTCTAATGTGTTTTCGAATAATTTCCAAGAGCAATAAATACTCCCGTTTATGGAGAAGCGGCTGGTGGTAATAAAAATTGCTAAAATTGTGACCCTCCCACAGATAGAAAATATTTCTTTAAGCTCACCCTCTCTATGTCACATTCGTTTACAGCAGCAGAAAAGCATGGCCGGCCAAGATGAATAGCGCACGTTTTCTCAAACAACAAATAGCAGAAATAACTCACTCGGAATGCTTCGAAAAAGGGATCGCTTCTAAGTGATTAAGTCGGTTTTTCTCCCAAACTTACAATAAGGTCTAAAGAACATTGATGCCATAAAGCACATAAACTTGGCGAATATGCCAAAGTCGAATTGCCTTTGGGACAGACGTATTCTCTTAGATTTGGTTGGAAAACATTCATTCATGGTCAGTAAGTTTTGGAATCAGTCCAAATGTCTTTTTACCTTGCATTTGTGTAACTTGCAATCCATTCATTGAGCCACAGATTTTATTTGCGTACCGAGGTAGCCAAACAGTGTGTCTTATAAATATTTTTTCTAAAATGCCTACAATGTTTTGAATAAAATGTAATATATTTAGGATATTTAGAAATTGCCTTCATTCTGAAGGACTTCATTACTAAAATTCTTGCTACTCAAAAGTAAAGATCTTGTCAAAAAGCACAGTTGATATTTTTGTTGTTGGAATGAAAAGTTTCGGATATATTCCTTTTTCTTTGTCTGAATTTCCCCAAATCTCTAAGTTTTTCAAGTAATATGTTATTATTCAGTTTTTCTATCTCTTGGGCATGCAAAGTGAATCGAATTCAAGTCCAACTGAAATACCCTGCGTTGACCTACCTACCTACCTACCTACCTACCTACCTACCTACCTACCTACCTACCTACCTACCTACCTACCTACCTACCTACCAACCTACCTACCTACCTACCTACCTACCTACCTACCAACCAACCAACCAACCTACCTACCTACCTACCTACCTACCTACCTACCTACCTACCTACCTACCTACCTACCTACCTACCTACCTACCTACCTACCTACCTACCTACCTACCTACCTACCTACCTACCAACCAACCAACCAACCTACCTACCTACCTACCTACCTACCTACCTACCTACCTACCTACCTACCTACCTACCTACCTACCTACCTACCTACCTACCTACCTACCTACCTACCAACCAACCAACCAACCTACCTACCTACCTACCTACCTACCTACCTACTTACCTACCTACCTACCTACCTACCTACCTACCTAACTACCTACCTACCTAACTACCTAACTACCTACCTAACTACCTACCTAACTACCTAACTACCTACCTACCTACCTACCTATCTACCTAACTACCTACCTACCTAACTACCTAACTACCTACCTACCAGTCTGCCTGCCTGCCTGCCCGCCCGCCCGCCCGCCCGCCTGCCTGCCTACCTACCTACCTACCTACCTAACTACCTACCTACCTACCTACCTAACTACCTACCTAACTACCTAACTACCTACCTACCTACCTAACTACCTACCTACCTACCTACCTAACTACCTACCTACCTACCTATCTACCTAACTACCTACCTACCTAACTACCTAACTACCTACCTACCAGTCTGCCTGCCTGCCCGCCCGCCCGCCTACCTACCTACCTACCTAACTACCTACCTACCTACCTACCAACCTACCTATCTACCTACCTAACTACCTACCTACCTACCAGTCTGCCTGCCTGCCTGCCTGCCTGCCTGCCTGCCTGCCTGCCTACCCGCCCGCCCGCCTGCCTGCCTACCTACCTACCTAACTACCTACCTACCTAACTAACTACCTACCTACCTACCTACCTATTTATTTATTTAGCAGTTTACGTCCTACAACGTTGTCATCTCGGACGATGAATGAAATGGGTGAATGAGTTCGGGGTCAATGGAGTTTAGAGTTACCTTACATTCGTAAGGAAAACCCCGGGAAAATCCTTACCCAGGTAGCTCACCCTGACCGAGATTCGAACTCGGGACCTCTTTTTTTAAGAGCGCCTGGACGAAAACCAGTAGATCCGTGGTTCAAATCTCGGCCGTAGCATTGAGTTTTTCATGTATACTCTATCAATCTAATACCTTTTTTGTCATTTGTCTAAAAGGGACAACTATATATGATTGTCTTTATTTTTATTTACATATTTTCTTTCAGGTCATAGAAACTAAAATCAACTGTTGTTTGCAACATAAGTCAAGCTAATACAGTTTAAAGTACAGTGTTAAGATTACAATTAAAACACTCAGGAATATGATAAAATGGATTAAGAAGGTGCCAATTTTTCAACTTTTGTTTGAAGTATTTGAGGCTATAGAATTGAGCTTCTATAGCCAGTCTATTTTTTTTTTCTTCTTTTCACATTTGCATCCATCTGAGACGATAGTCATTGCAAAGGATTGCCTAACTATCTGAAGGAACCTTGTTCTAAGAAACTTGTGGCGAGCAAAATGATCTTGCTAAAGATTGCGCTCCGTGAAAGCAGCCAGTCTATATGTTGGGATGGAAGTTGACTTCGGAACCAGTGTAATGGAGCTCAAATCGGATGATATAAGGCTCCATAGAATCACTGAGTCCCGCCGTGATTAGCTTCCATGGTTCCCTTTCTTGAACGCGAGGCAGACATGCTACCATCTATGCAACCGAGGCAGGCTGCGTTGACGTAGTTTGATGATTTATTTGTACAACTAATTAGCCTTGGATTGCACTTGCCTAATAAATTCAGTGATTGCGCAATTAAGTAAAGAATTAATTAATTTATTAATTATTCAAATATGTAAGGGTTACTTGTATTTTGAAATATAGGCTTACAAAATACAATTGTAGAATATATTTTGCATAGTGTTTGCTACACCTTTAAATTACACCCCGTTTGATGAATCGACTTATTTGAGCATGTGATCGAATAAAGTCATCAAACGCTTTACAGAAATCAAGTCAAAACTGTGATTGTCTCGTGGTTGTACATTGTGATCCATATAAACCTGAACCATTTCAATAGGCCATAACCTTTGGACAAATAATAGGACACACGTGTAACTTTGGGAGAATATAATACACAATTGGGAGATTAAATTACACTATTTACATCTCAGAGAAAATGTTAGAAGTGTCCTCCACCAGTATCTGTAGATGTTTGCACTCTCTCACCATATTCTCTGAAGTTTTACGTAGAGTATCCTCGCCAAAGTTACTTATTTCGATTCGAATGGATTCCTTGAGAACATCAGATGTGCGTGGCCTATTCTTGTACACTCTAATTTTTAGATACACAAAAACCTCTGTGAGGTTAGGTCAGGGGATCTGGGGGGCCACAGACCTTTTGAGATTATTCGATTAACAAAGAAACTGGTTACAAGTGTTACATGGTGTCATTAGATGTATGACATGTTGCTCCATCTTGCTGGAAATAACCTTCTCTGAATTCAATATCGTCTCGTATATTCTTCAATAATGTCACGAATGACAACAATGTTGTCTGCAGTAATGCTTGTCCGCGATCTCCTCCTGAGTTTCATTTCCTATAGCTTCTTTTCCCGTCACAAAAGTTTTAGCCCACTCATACACTCCAGTCTGTGAAAGTGTGTCTTCCCCAAAGTGTGCGCGGAGCTCGTTTAAATATTCCGATGGCTTGGTGCCCTTTTTTGCAAGAAATGTGATGATGCGTTGCGCAACAGACGTGTGCACCTCTTACTCATGGCGTACTGACGCAGCCCTGTTCTCCGCGGTACTTGTTTGCACAATACCCTCTCTCGAGATACACCCACCAACATACTGAATCTCTCCTCAAAATTATTACTAACAGCTGCGTTATATATTCTATTTGCCCTCGTAAATCAATGAATATTCAGGACTGTCTAAAATAGTGTGTGTGTACGGGTAAAAGGATTTTATTTCGTTCGCAGATCTCGGCCTTTGAAATCACACCTACTAAGAAAATAAATTCTTCCTTTTATCTTTTATATCACAAATAAATATTAATATATGACGTTTTAATTCAAATTGTTAGAGCCATTGAGGACATCTAAATTTTTGAAAAATATAAAGGTTTGTCTAGCGTCGGGTGTAGCATCTTTGGGAGTTGGTGAATCTGAATTTTAACTTTGTGTTTCTTGTCAAGGGAATGAAATATTTATACAGAATCACTAACTTGGAAGATGGCAATATAATTAAAGAATGTTTTCATATTCAAAGGAGAAGTAACTGGGGTGAGTCTTGGGCACATAAAATGTATGACTTGTTGAAGCAGATAGGTATTGGTCATTCTTGGATAAATGCAGAGTATGGGTGTAGAGGCTTCTGGAAAGAAGTTAAGCTAAGATTAGAAGATATTGACAGACAAGACATTTTTGGCAATACAAGTGACAAAAGCTCACTGAGATTATGGAGAAATAAAAACAACCTGGGGGAGGGAAGTAGTAAGTAAGTAGTAAGTAGGGCGAGAAGGTTTTGCTTGGGCAAGAACAGGAGTGAGAAACTTGAAAGTTATAGGTCAAGAGAGGGAGCTAGATAAATGTCCATTGTGTGGAGAAGAGAATGCAGATTTCCATTGTATATTAAATTGTAGTCAAACAAATATATGGAGAGAGCAGGCTTGGCTACGTAAATGGGACAATTTGTTGGGTGAAGTAGTAATTAGAAAAATGTTGTCAGTAAAAGGAGAAAAGAACAGGAGAAATATAAGTAATTATTTACGGAAAGTTAAAGAGAGATGGGTAAGAACAATTAAGAGAAAAATGTAGAGTGGGATAGGTGAAATGACAAAATGTGTAAAAAGGAGTAGAAGGCCTCCAATACACAAAAACCTAGGGTTAGATGTATGGGGACCGAATTACTATACAATGGTGGGCAAGATGATAGGATTTACAGGATTTAGGAATATATGGCATATTTCAGTATGGATTTTATAATTGTAATCTTGATTTTGTATTTCCATTTGTTGATGTAAAAGGAAATAAATTACTACTTACTTACTACTACAACTTTGTGTTTCAACTGTTTTTTATTTTGAGTTATGGACCTCAAAACGTTAATTTCCACTGAAATCTCGGCACTGAATTTTTGGATGGAATATGTTAACTTCTGCATTCGTATGTGCGGATAGATAAAAGTAATAATGGAAATGATTGTGGTAGAAGGAAGCTGTTAGAACCTGCCTCAAACTTCATACGTCACGGGAGATGGGAGATGGATCTTCCTTGCCATCATATTATCAAGAGCATTCTGCTGGCGAAGGAAAATCCTTATCTTGGCTGCTTGTGAACAGTGCTCTCGAAGCACGTCTCACAGCCTCTTGTCTCTGATAGAGTAATCCTAAACTGAGATGGGTTCTTCCTCCATCAACAAACACTGCCACACCTTCACCCTGTGTCAGTATAGATTCCTTTATGATATGATATTATTTATTAAGTACTAAAATAAATACATCTTGGGCTCCCCCTGGGCTGGGGATTGGCCCCTTTCTTAACAGGGCAGTTTTTACATACTGACTTAGAAATGCAAGCCCTTTTAACATATGAAAAGCTCTTAAGAATTCCAGAGAATAATAAATGGGTAAAACAACACACATGCACCTTCAGTTTGAAAACTCAATTAGGCTTCATACAGAAAGTTCAACAAATAAGAAATAAACTAAATTACCCATCCAAAATAGAACCTTTCATGTCTCTTAATAACCCACTGAACATCATTGAATTAAAATACTACCTAGATTTACTTGCAGATTTTAAAAAGAAGGAATACTCATCTACAGAAGCTAAAGCATATGCCCTTGAAACCATAAATGTAAGATATCCAGTTGAAAAATGGACACACATCTATACAGATGGCTCTCTTTACAATCAAGAAGATGGAGCAGGAGCAGGAGCTACCTGTAAATTCTTTTCTTTCTATAAGCATGTTGGAATTTACTTAACAAGTTTTGATGGAGAAATTGATGCAATTTATACTTCCTTACAAAATCTTTTTGCCTGGACAAATAAGCTTTCCAACATAGTTTTCTTAACAGATTCTATAGCAGCTATTCAGGCTATTATTTCAAATGACAGCCCAAAAACCGAAAAGATAAATGAAATTCATAATATGATTAAACATCTTCAAAATTTAGATATACGTATAGTTTTCCAATGAATACCATCTCACTGTGGAATTTCTGGCAATGAGCTAGCAGATATGTTGGCCAAGAAGGGTTCCAAAGTATCTCAAACAACGAAACAAAATATCCCCTATGAAACAGTTAAAAGATTAATCAAAAACATCTTCACAAAACTATATAACAAATATCTAGTTTCCTCTGAAAAAAAGTATTGGAAAGATCTCCAAAACAAACTAAAGACAATTCCAGTACTACCTCGAAAATCTTCAGTAGCAATGTTCAGATTAATCACAGGCCACGAATGCACATTTATTCAAGGTTGGATTAACAACTTCTCCACAGTGCTGTTTATGTGGTAAAGGCGATTTAATGAACATCGATCATCTAACTGTATGTGAAACTCTCCAAAATCAAGATCTAGTCTCCAAATATTGGGAAGCAAGAAGAAAAATTATTTTATTATCAAATTCTGACCATTAAATACACACACATACTGTGTTTGCACCTTTTAATACCCATTCTTTCCCATTTAATTTTCTACCCTGCGCTGGATTTTCTTATTTTCCAAATTGTTGTCTATCCCTGTAAATGATTCCCACATGTTTCAACTTCAGTTTCATTGTTTATATTCACCCAGCCTCACTTTTAGTTATCACTTGTATATCATCCCATTTCTTTCATCCCCTTTCCCTATTGCATATTATTTAACTTCAATAGCAGCTTTTTTCAATCCTTCTCCCAGTTAATCTGTCACTTCACCATACTTTCTCAAATCCTCTACTCAGCTTCGCACAACCCCATTCTAACCTCTCTTTCCTTTCCGCAATTTGTACAGCCACATCAAATTTGCTCATAGCTTTCCCTCTACATCTCACGGGCCCATTCTATTCCATACTCTCTACCATTTACCCATAATGGTCATTCCTTTGCCTTGATGTTATGCCCCTACATATCTATATCCTCTACTTAATTCTTGCCGCCTTTTTGTTTTATAAAGTTGAATCCCCACACTTGTTTCACTCTGCTTTTCCCTAATCCCTGTATCCCCACACTCGTTTCACTCTGTACTCGCCGTAATCCAATTTCATTTCTTCATATCTTCTTCTCCGCTCTGCCGACCACCTTTCTGAGATTCCCCAATGTTCTCTTTCATTTGCACTGTTCATCACATAGACTCTGTCAGTGCACACTGCATTTACACCACGTGTTTTCTGGATCTTGACACCGGATATCGAAGTCGGTAGTTTTTTTATGTCATGCATAAGATCTACCACACTTAAGCATATTCAAAGCTTATGTTCTTTCAAAGCGATTACGTTGAAGTGCCACCACCACGTCATATAAATTCACCTCCTTAGCTCCATCCCTAAATTTCTTTGACTTACCTGATTGTCTTTAATTTATTCTTCCAACATTAGGCCATTTACGACGATGAATGAAATTGGTAAAATAATGCTGAAACCAACCCAGGATCCAAGGAGTTTAGAGTTACCAGATGTTCATCTTTCAGGATAAGGGAAAACTCCAGAAAAACCGTAGGTAATTACCCTGACCGAGATTCGAACTTGGAACATCTTTAACATGAGGCAGACCCGCTACCACCTACGCTACAGAGGCGGGCATTGTTGATTTACGTGATAGGTTACACTTAAAAATCAGATGTTGGAGTTACATGACTTTCTCTACTCTTGTACAAACTATTCTTACGAACACTTATTCTTCTATCTATGTAATCGAACTTAATAACTTCCTAAAGGCTAGACATGAATAGTTGGTCTTGGCTAGCCTCTCTAATTTGTCGGTCCAACCTGCCGTTCTCTACTCTTGTACAAACTATTCTTACAAACACTTACTCCTCTATCTATGTAATTATCGAACTGAATAACTTCCTAAAGGCTAGACATGAATAGTTGACCTTGGCTAGCCTCTCTAATTTGTCGGTCCAACCTGCCGTTCTCTACTCTTGTACAAACTATTCTTACAAACACTTATTCCTCTATCTATGTAATTAATCGAACTAAATAACTTCCTAAAGGCTAGACATGAATAGTTGGTCTTGGCTAGCCTCTCTAATTTGTCGGTCCAACCTGCCGTTCTCTACTCTTGTACAAACTATTCTTACAAACACTTACTCCTCTATCTATGTAATTAATCGAACTAAATAACTTCCTAAAGGCTAGACATGAATAGTTGACCTTGGCTAGCCTCTCTAATTTGTCGGTCCAACCTGCCGTTCTCTACTCTTGTACAAACTATTCTTACAAACACTTATTCCTCTATGTAATTAATCGAACTGAATAACTTCCTAAAGGCTAGACATGAATAGTTGGTCTTGGCTAGTCTCTCTAGTTTGTCGGGCCAACCTGCCGTTCTCTACTCTTGTACAAACTATTCTTACAAACACTTATTCCTCTATCTATGTAATTAATCGAACTAAATAACTTCCTAAAGGCTAGACATGAATAGTTGGCCTTGGCTAGCCTCTCTAGTTTGTCGGTCCAACCTGCCGTTCTCTACTCTTGTACAAACTATTCTTACAAACACTTATTCCTCTATGTAATTAATCGAACTGAATAACTTCCTAAAGGCTAGACATGAATAGTTGGCCTTGGCTAGCCTCTCTAATTTGTCGGTTCAACCTGCCGTTCTCTACTCTTGTACAGAAGCGAGCATATGTTTTCCGATGCGGGTAAGACTGGCCTACGTGAGAGAGGCGGGTTTCTAATCGGTTAGTTCCGCCAGGTGATTCACTTTCCTAATACCTGACCAGCGATTTCGGCGCACAGGTATTTAAGCCTCAATGGAAAATAAAAACAATTTTGCCACATAAATCGTAGGTGGTTTTATATAACTCTCTATTATCAACCTTGTATGTATCGATCATTTTTAATAACGTTATTTCCTCTCTCTCTCGCACACCACACCTCAACCTTTTAATCTCCCTTTCTTCTTTTTAAATACATTTCCTATACTCAAAGTTTTAGCTTTATCTGGAATGAAATACTTCTACCTTTCATAGGTTAGCGATACTATAATGTTAAACAGTGTGGTATTTAAAATTAATATCTAAAATTATTGTTTAAAATTCATATCTTGTTCCGAAAATAAATATATTATTTTTGTCACAGTTCTAAAGAACAGCTTATATGAATATACTACGACAATTAATATAGCCACCAAATTGGAAGCTTTATATATATTAGGCTTTTAACGACCAACGGAATAAATAAAATAACTATTTTGTTTGATAATGATCACGATAGCGTCAACGGCATGTCAGAGGTTTCACGAAGGAGTTCTTTAAATGTCAGTAAAGCTGATATGATGCATTTCAGTTTTAGCTACACCTAGAAACCATCGCACTAGACTGGGCTTGAACTCGCAAACTTTGGATCAGAATGCCAGTATCTAAGTCAATCTGGTCAGCTTTTATAATGATGATGATGTTTTTTTTTTAAATTTACGTCCTCCAACGTTAAGTCTTACCGGACGATGAATGGAATGGGTGAAATGATGCTCAAATGAGCCCAGAGTCCATAGAGCTTAGAGTTACCCGACATTCGTCTTTTAGGATAAGGGAAAACCCCGGAAAAACCTTATCCAGGTAACTCACCCTGATCGACATTCGAACTCGCGACCTCTTGAACGTGAGGCAGACACGCTACCACCACGCTACCGAGGCGGGCGATGATGGTAATCATGATGATGATAATTATGATGACAAAGAAAACCTGAACGGTTAAATAAGAGTGAAACGCTAATCTGATATGCAGCTATAACAGAATTACACATTTAAACAAGAAACAGTTTACGTATTTCAAGCATATATATTTCGAAGCAGTGTGCAGCAATTATCTGCTCTAGAGACTGTGAACATTACAGCATTTCAGGTAACAAATAAACACAAAGATGGCCAAAAATCAACTGTCATGTAGATGCCGTTGCCGAAACCGGTCAATTTAATACGTTAGTGTTAGCACTTTCTTCGATCAAGTATTTTATGGAAATAATGTAGATTTACTTCAAGAATATTTTAAAAGTTTCGTCTTCCAGTGAACTTGTCTACATAGGCAATAGAACTGTCACCGTGGTTAAATGGACATGTGGTCGATGCACTCTGCAATTGGTAGTTACCTCCTCGGGGTCAAAGGTCACATTTACATTTTATATATAAGAGCGGAAGGTTTGAATTTGATTTAAAAACGACAAAGAGTATCATTGTATCGTGCACTAGAGTGAATAAGATTAGAGAAGAATGCCTTTAACCTCGAAAGTCACTCGGGACCGTATTGTTGGCATGTGGGAAGCAGGTCTTGCTACCACACAAATAGCTAATTCTCTGGGAAGAGGGCTTAATTGCCTTCTTTACTGGATCCGGCGGTTCCAGAAAGAGGGAGAAGAAGGATTAAAAACCCGACCTAAATCCGGAAGACCCAGGGTTACCTCTCCGGATATGGATGCAGCCATGGTGAAGAATTCCCGAGAGAATCCGTTCTGCCCTTCTACGTCAATCGTAAGGCATATGGGACTTCAGATAACGCCTTCGACTGTTAGAAGGCGTCTTCATGCTGCCGGGATCCACACTAGGAAGCCAGATCGAAAAGAGAACCTCACAGAAGAGCATCAAGCTGCTCGTGTGGGATTTGCTCTCCAGTTCATTCCAATGCCTCAGACATTCCGGGACACTGTAGTATGGACGGACGAGAAAGTGTTCTCATCCGACGAAGAGGGAAGGATGATACTTTGGCGTCCAGACAACACACGCTACAACCCAGAGCACGTAGTGGCCACAGTAAGAAGCGACAGGATTAGCATCGCTTTCTCGGACTAGATGTCGGCTGCTGGTATGGGTCAACTGGTCCGCGTATCCCCGAGAATGAATTCTGAGGAGTATGTGGAGGTGTTAGAGGGCTGCATGTTGCCAAGTGTTCGTTCCATATATCCTGAGGAAGATATGCCTATCATTAACTATGTTCATGATATCAGCAGCATTCAGACTTCAGAATTTACGCGAGATTGGATAGAGCAACATCCTGAAGTTTCTCCTCTCACTTGGCCAGCCAAATCACCAGATCTGAATCTCATTGAACACATTTGGGCTATTATAGTTAACGAATGGGATTGCAGGGCAGAAAAAAACTCCTGAAATCCTCGAGAATCACGTTCAGGAAGCATGGGAAAGCGTGCGCAGACGACCTCATATTTGTGAATCTCTCGTCGCTTCTCCTCCTAGGAGGCTCAATACTCTTTTAGACGTAAATGGTTGGTGGACCGGGTATTAAGCCATTAATCGTTTGTTCCCTATCCCGTATTATGCCATACATGTTCAAGTTAATATTTCCCTCCTTTCCTTTCTTCATATGCACATAGGAATCGATTTAGAAATTGGTTTCAGTTTTACCTGTATATTAATTATTTTAAATGAAAATTATTCTTTATTTTCTGTCTCAATAATTATAATCAAGCACAAAATAAATTCAATTCTACAGTAAAATTAAGATTTAAGAATTGCACTTATCAGACAAAGAATTCGACATTCAATTGGAACCTCATATAATAAAATGTATAATTTACTACAGAGCGTTGTGCTTAAACCTCCTCCTCCTCCTCCTCCTCCTCCTCCTCCTCCTCCTCCTCCTCCTCCTCCTCCTCCTCCTCCTCCTCCTCCTCCTCCTCCTCCTCCTCCTCCTCCTCCTCCTCCTCCTCCTCCTCCTCCTCCTCCTCCTCCTCCTCCTCCTCCTCCTCCTCCTCCTCCTCCTCCTCCTCCTCCTCCTCCTCCTCCTCCTCCTCCTCCTCCTCCTCCTCCTCCTCCTCCTCCTCCTCCTCCTCCTCCTCCTCCTCCTCCTCATCCTCCTCCTCCTCCTCATCATCATCATCATCATCATCATCATCATCATCATCATCATCATCATCATCATCATCATCATCATTATTATTATTATTATTATTATTATTATTATTATTATTATTATTATTATTATTATCGTTGTAGTTATCGTTATTGTTATGGCTGGGTAGAGTGCTTAAAGGTAGCATTAATGGTTATTACGTTCATCTTCCCCTACTTGCAGTGGGAAGTCGGAGGAGGGGAATGTCTTGCTGATAGCAGGTTAACCTGACCTTTCCTCTCACCAGACTCAACTAAACGATAATCGGATTTTGTTCCACTTGCCTCTCCAACCCCCTTATCCATCGGAAAACTATTGAATCGTTCTGTACAAACTATTCTTACAAACACTTGTTGCTCTATCTACTTGAAGTTAATATAGATAATCATTATTCTATTCCTAATTTTGTGCAGGTATGCGGTAATATTGGAATATATTAGAGTTTAAGTGATATTCATATATTGAAACCTGGTTTCTGAGAGATGTCTTTGCAATTCAATGCTATTTGTGCGGCCAGGAGATAATTGAATAACGACTTTCCATTTGCGAAAATTATTCGAATTTGAAGCTTGATACATATAACGGGGAATGTCTCCGAAGTGGTTTACTCCAGAAGGAATTGTATTGGACATAAATTGTGCTTTTAACGAGATTATATAATTTTTGTGCAGTTCGATACAGTCATTGAGAATAAAGAGGATTACTGAGGACATTCCGAGAACATTTTAGAAATGCATTTTGTTTAGTGTGACAATACTTTAAGCGCAGGTATTATAAACAAAATTATTAGAGACTTTTTGAGAAAATTTTATTTTCTGGAAGATATTGCATGTAAAAGTTAGTTAAACGTTTCCGAAGTAATCCTTGTTTTTGGTTTGATTTTCTTATATGTTTTTCAAATGGAAGATCGTTATTTGTGTTTTCCTGGTCATTCAAACA
Organism: Mantis religiosa; assembly: GCA_030765055.1. NCBI lineage: Eukaryota > Metazoa > Arthropoda > Insecta > Mantodea > Mantidae > Mantis > Mantis religiosa. The sequence goes on along the minus strand of CM060960.1, from coordinate 50,404,611 downwards.
GAATCCAATTCGAGTCCATTATGTAGCAACCAGGTTTTAAAGCATTCGACTATCAGTTATGTGTACCATATAATCGTGTTCTCCTTACATGGAAATATGAAAGTCTCATATTCTTCAAAGGAAACGTCTCATTTAGGGGAATGTGAAAAATGCCCACATTTAAATCATCTAGGAGTGTCGAATTGGCTTATGAATTTCTTACTACGAGGGCTGTTCAATAAAGAAAGATCACATTTTTTTTACATTGTACCTTTACTCATCCTCATAATTGTGACGGTCCTTCTCAAAATAGTCTCCCCTGAATGCAATGCACTTATCCCAGCGTTTCTGCCAGTCCTCAAAGTCATGCTGGAAACCATTTTTGAGAGATCCTTCAAAATCGCCTCCGCAGCCTTCACCACTGCCTTTGATAATGGATAATACCTTCCGCGAAGGCGTTTCTTCAAGTTAGGGAATGAAAAAAAGTCACATGGGGCTAAATCCAGACTATTGGGAGGGTGAGGGATGCACCTCACGTTGATTTTTGCAAGATATTCAGTAACAACATTGGCAATATGTGGCCGCGCATTATCGTGGTGCAGCATCCAGCCTGCTTCACAGAAATGTGATCTTTTGCGCCCGATATGGACTTGCAATGTTTTCAGGTTATTCCTGTAGTATTGTCCAGTTACTGATGTGTGTGCAGGTACAACATGCTGATAAACCATTCCATGAATATCAAAGAATGAGATGACCATAACTTTCCCAGCAGAAGCAACCACTTTTGCTTTTTTGGGGGGTTGGTGATGAAGGAGATTTCCACACTGAGCTTTGCTGTTTGCTCTCAGGATCAAAATGATGTAGCCAAGTTTCATCAGCAGTGATTGCGTTTGAAAGAAACTCCGGATCTTCCTCTAACATCAACTTTAACTGCATGCAGACGTGCATGCGAATGTCCTTTTGTTCGGGAATCAACAGTATTGGAAACCATCTTGCACAAACACGTCTCATGTGTAATGTTTCTGTCACCAACGTGTGGGTGGCACCCAATGAAATGTTGAGTATTTCAGAAAGTGATCTTAAGGTAATTCGTCGATCCTCTCTCACAATGGCAGCAGCAGTGTTGATGTTTTCTTCCGTAAGAGCAGTAACTGGAGCATCGGGTCCATCTTCCTCAGAAATTGATTGTATACCCTCTTTAAAAATTTTCAAGTACCTTCGAGCTGTGCTGTAGGGAAGAACAGACTCTCCATAGGCCTCCTGTAGCATTATATAGGCCTCAACTGAAGATTTATTGAAACGAAAGCAGAATTTCAAAGCCGCATATTGTTCCTCGCGTGTTACCTCCATTACAGCGGTAGGCGATACTGAACATGTCTAAACTTGCCTGGTTCTCACAGACGGAAACCAGGAGTACCAACAATGAAACTACTACGGCGTGTTTGTTTCACATTAAGCTAACAGAATATAATAAGATTGAATTTTAGTGCGAAAAATTATGACCGCAAAAATTATGATCATTATTTATTGAACAGCCCTCGTGTAATTTATAATTATAAGGTTGTATAAAAGGTTGTATTCAACTCGTGGATGGTCGTAATGTGAAATTTATGAACATTGTAATGTTTACTTGTTATAAATTAGTATATGTTAGCAATAAGTAATTTTATACAAAACATGTGTGTATATTGATGTTTATATCTGTTGTTTCAGGTCCATAAGGTAATTACTAATTTATCTCAAGATAGCAGATGTGAAAATTTTTTGAAACACCTATAATAAGTTGGTAAGTGTTGTGCATGTTTTATAAATTTTTGTAACGTATGTTTTAATCTGACAACAGTTGACTGAGCAAAATAGTTTAGATACCGAACAAGGAAAATTTTTTATAATTGGGAGTATGGTACCTGTGTATGTGGGTGGGGGGGGGTTGGGTTATTATTTAAGCAAAATGTCGAAAATGGGTAGACAAAATCCGATGTGTGATAAAAGTCAACAGTTTGGTTAATTAATTATTCTTTATCACATGCTGTGTAGACTAAACTGGGACAAGTGGAATCAGATTAAAAATTCAGTGCGAAAGCCTGGTGTAAACCAAGACACGCGTGGAAGGACATTTGCATTGATTGACCTAGCCGGAGGTAAAGCTTTAATTGTAGGTCTTATTGAGTTGTCTCTAATTGAACGCCAAGGGAAACTGGGAGTCAGTTGGAGAGTTGAAAGTTATATTGCATGGCAGCACAGAAGATTACAGCAGCGACACGGAAACCGAATATCTCCGTTCAAACCCGTGCTTATAGGCGTAACGTAACCCATGGAGTAATAGTCCACAAGTGGCCCCGGACCTGCCAACCCGACTGCCGATCTGACGTCCACATACGCAAGCAAGAGGTAAGCGATCATCCAGAGATACGGGGAGATGTGGTCAGCATTATGGTACACCTAGTCGGAAGGGTTCTGGCCCAGGGTTCCCTACCTGGCGTAAATCAACTTTCTGATGATGTTGGGTGGGCACTGGTCCTGTACTTAAAATCCGCATCCCCCAGGGGTGGGATCGATCTCGGGAGCATTCCGTGGCAGAGAACCAAAGCACAACGCTATAGCGCAATACGCCACTGCGCAGGACTCAAAATCGAGCTTGGCACGGAATTTATTCTATCTTTGCAATTGCAGTTTTGTGAGGTTATAGCAAATCGCATTAGATTAGACACTTAACACATCTAGACCTAGACGACTGCGGCTACCACCCGAAAAGGAAGGAATGAGATAAATAAACCACAGGAGATTAGAAAAACGCTTGAAAAATCAGCAATCCAGGTTCGAAGACCCAAGCCACTGCCTTGAACGATCCTTAGACCAGTCAACCCTGTGGCGTTCACGTGGAGAACCCTTTCCCTTGAGCAACCATCCGTTTCATCTGCTCGCACCAATACGCCATCACATATGAAAGTAGAGACGCAAACGGGAGTGAACGCGAAATCATAGAAAGTGCGGCAAACCCGCATACCAGTGTTAAATTGATTGGGTTCTAATTGGAGCTATGAGTTCTCTTATCCTCAGGTGAATGGTTGTAAGAAATGGATTTTGGTGGTTGCTGGCTACTCAGTCGTATTAATACCTCTTTGTTGCAGAATTATTTGGTTTAATTCCTACTAAGTTTGCTTATCGACTTGGAGCGTGACCACCTGTTAGTAAAATTCCTAACATGAATTCAGTTTTACTTGAAACCCTGGATTACTTGTTTAAAGTTACTTCCGCGCGGTTTCTATTCCTTCTTTATATGGCGACTACTTTGCTCTAATAAACTTCTAATGCTGCTTCCACCTACGCTGTTTGCGCTATTCTTAACTTCCCTACATTTCAGACTTATAAATCTTCGCTTCTCTTCTTAATGCGCACGAACACGTCCTTGCTGTCATAGTATCATCTTTTAAGTAAGTTTTTCTTACTTCACGATTCAGTTCGAACATTATTCTGACCCCCTCTCTAACTTTATCACATGACCAAACTAGCTCACCCATCTCAAACGTTACATTATTATTGGTTTCTCATTTATTTAGAATTTCCGCATTGGTTTACAAAACTCATCTAACTCAATGACGTTTAGCCCAACGTGAGTTGGGGAACGCCTACCCTGAGTTGTTTGTAACGGTATACATCGTTATCAAATCAGCGAAGTAAATCCCTTTAGCGTTCATACTTAGCTGCATTTTGAAAGTCCTTTGTCCCAACACATTCCTGGCTGGAAGTGTACTATAGTTCTCAGACATTGAAGTTTTACTAGCACAAAGAAGGTAACGGTTCTTCCTTCCTGTCTCTCCGACGTGTACAGATTTTTACAAGAATATTTTCTCTTCCTTGCCTGGATGCTAGTATATATGTCATATTTAATTGTATTCTTCCCTTCTTATTCTTTAAGGCAACAGCTATTTTAGTCATTACTCTATCCATTCTAATTTCATATTATTATAACAAGATTTTTATATTAGTCTAGCAAAGCAGTTTTATTAGTTTATCTTATTTTTCAACTATCCGATTTCGATTAATTCGCCGCCTCCTAATCGCTGCCAATCAGATAAATGATGTAAAAGTACTGGAAACATCCAAATTCGAGTCTGGCACGCTACAGCGCATCTGCATAGCCAAATCCCAAAACTGATGCAGAACAATTAGTCTGTTAATGTTGTGACTTTGTGGGTTCGTAAAATCAAAGGTCTAGTTTGCAGAGATTCAAAATGCACTGTATTTCCGTAGAAATACAGTTTGTACACCCCTGTCAGGATCTAAAATGACGTAACATTCACCAACACAATCTTCCAGGCCGTCTACACACGTAGAAAACAAAAAGAATTCATCTTCAAATCACTACACGATTATCGGTTGTCGACTCGACTCGATACAGTTCAAATGTTTACGTACACAATAAACAGCTCACTGGCCCGTAACTACAGCTCTAGCAGCACCCTGCTGACTCTCGGCTGTCCAGAGGCTAGAGGATGTCCTAGTCGGGCGGGGCTTTTCCCCGTCCGGGTGTCTTTTGCTGCAGTACCTAGCCGCTTTGCGGCTTAACCTGCGAAATGAGTCTGATTGAAATTTTCTTCTGCTGGGGGTAGGTTGTATGTTATAGGATATTTGGGTTGGAATTTTCTTGAATAAACTCAGAATACAACTGCTTTATAGCATTCCCCCGTTTTGGGAGAGACGATTTGATATGTTTTTACTCCGGTTTGGTTACGGGTAGCATGTTGCTTGAATCATCAGGCGTTGTGTGATCCCCATGGAGATATATGGGGATTCTTGGGTTAACCAAGGGGCCCCATGACATCTTTTGGCAGTTTGTAGCATGGTAATCGTCTTGGCTCCCTCTGGTCATATCTGTCCAGGGTGTTCACCCAAGGATTGTTGTGGATTTGAATTTTGTCGTACATTGATCGTGCCCTCTCTCGGATATCATCGGCAATGTACGGGATCGTGGAGTGATCATGTCGGATATGGGCGGGAAATCTACAGTCTATATCATAGATGATTCTGAGTGCCTTGTTCTGCAACGTCTGGAGTCTGACGAAAGTGTAATTAGCCACAGTTCCCCAGATCTCACAGCCGTACAGAATCATCGGTAGAATGATCGCCCGATGCAGCTGGAGTTTGAGACGGAGGGGCATGGTTGAGCGGAAAATAGGGTATAGGCTCCGGAGCCCGACGTGCCCCAGCTGGAACTTGCCCTTACGGTCCAGCGTCACTCCGAGATACTTCGCCGTTTGCACCCATGGGATTTTACGGCACCGTAAAACGAAGTTCTGCTGTAATCGGTTGGTCCTGGTTTTCGCCAGGAGAAGTGCAGAGCTCTTCTCTGGGTTAATTGCCATTTGCCGTTGTTTGCTCCATTCGCCAATGGCCCGGAGCTGGCTCTCGGCTGTCTGTCTGTCCGTGATGTTTTTGTAACCGATCCGCTGTTTCTCGGACGTTGCCGAAGCATCTCGGTCGTTCACGACGGCAGGCGAAGGAGCGAGAAGTGTCCAGACACTCTCTGGCTCTTTCTCTCGCCGTCCCCGTCTCTCCCTCGGCCAGCGTCAACGTTCTTCCACGTATGGGCGTGGCTTGAGCGCTATCTGTCTAACAAGTGCCTCGCGACACTATTGTAAAGAGAAGTAATTAGTATAAGGACAGTTATCTTCACAAAATGTTCCAATCCTTTTGATCAATATTTTATAATGAAAGTGTTTTAAATCCTGTTGAAAATGGTAATTCCAAAGTTGTTAAGGGAATCTTCACTACCTCAATTTCCCTTCAAATAACTGTACTTTGTCTGTTACTAGAAATATTATGACGACCTGTTCTTACTTTGTGAATAATTAAGGAACACGTGGTCAGGTCGAACACTCGGGAGCAAACACTCAGAGCAGAACTACATGCTTTAGCGAGAGGATGGGATCTTTTCTATAATGGTTCATTGGTAAAAAGTTAGGGTAAAGCTAATTAAAAGTGGAATTCACTTAATAAGAATATTTACTAGAACAAACAGATTTACAAAGGCGGCCATAACGGCCGTTTACCTGTCCAGAAGTGGAGCTGTCTACAAAGTCATCCTACTCCATCAGCTGGCAGTTTCAGAGAGAGCGTCTATCGCTTAAAGATTATTCATCTAGTCATAAAGGAGGGGAGGGAGTGACGTCACACCTACTACTTGAGTCACCAGAGAGTAATTAATACAGTCGTTTGGGATAATATAACAGACAGTAAATCTCAAAGCATTTAATGTTCTATAACCATACTTATCTCAGAAACTAGGAAATCTGCTACAATAATGATTTCAATGCTGAAAAATCGTAAGCAATCAAAATGAGTCAGATTTTTCCTTTTCGATCTAGTGCATCCAAAAGAATGTCGAGATTTCACTAGCGTGTCTGACTTACGTTCCTTGAATCTTGGTCAGGGTAAGTTGTCTGTATGAGGCATTTTCGCGGATTTTCCTTTATCTTGGATGGTGTCTAACCTATATGTACCGTGTTTGAGCCTCATTTCCTTCATTTCATTTATCGTCCGTTATGACTTCACGTCGGAGGATGTTAATTAAAAAAATATAAATTCCTCTACTTACTGTCACTACGTAATAGAGAAGGGGACATCTTGTTAGGTCCAGCCATATGGTCATAATTTGTCCCTTTAGTCAGGTTGAATAACAATGGAAAGTGGGGAGCACACGGGTGAAAAATTGAAGCAAAAGGAAGGGCGACCGTGAATGGTATAAGAATATGCAAATATAAGCTAAAAATAACAACCAAGTGGTTAGAAAGAATGTATGAAGCACTAGTGGAATCCAAAATGTGGTATGCAGTGGAGATCTGGGGGGGGGGGGGGCGCAGAGGTAAACAAAACGGTGGACCAAAACTACAGAAGCTTTTATAAAGAGCTACTAGGCTTACAAGATCAGCACCTAGGGAAGTAGCTTAGTAGAATTAGGAAAGACAAGAAGAAATGGAATAATAATGGAAATGATGATATATATATATATATATATATATATATATATATATATATATATATATATATATATATATATATATATATAGGGGCGCCGGGGGTAGCGCGGTGGTTTCGTTCGCGGCTCCCGTTCTAAGGGTCCCGAGTTCGATTCCCGGCTCTGGGGTTGGCGATTTTAAGTCGGCCCTATCCACGCCTTCACCTCTGTCTAGCACACGTGAAGTATCCCCTATGCCCAACGTGGTTCGGAGTCCACGGTAAAAACTGTAGGTCCTCTCACCTCACCGCCATCTTCACTATCACCCTATCATCGGAGGTAATGGACACCGCCCTCTGGGTGCCTCCACCTGAGAAATGGGTCCGGTCATCACTTGGTGGGGTGAGGTTACCCCGAAGGCCAAGGTAACTAACTAACTAACTACATAAAAAACATCAATCAAAACCTACTAAAAATTTCGTTCACTAAATCCTAAACGCTAACTAGACAGGAATGTAAAAACCTCCACGGGTCTCCACGCACGGCCTACACGTGGGTGGGCATGTTGACCGTCTCCCTCAACCACGAAGAGGAGCTCACACGAGGGAGACTGTTGGCTCGGGACCCCGGGTGCGCCAAACCCGTACCTACCGAAGTAGGCCCCTGAGGTGTAATAATGGAAAGAATAATGTCGCGTACCCGATCGCGTAAAGGCGGCTTGGCACACAATAGGTTTCACGGAGATTAACGAGATAACGAGCTTGCATAAACAGATAACGCCGACAAGCAAGATAACTGAGGCAAAGACCTCACCGGGTAGATTAAGTTGCGTTTCTGGAAGGTGATAGAATGTTCGAATTATGTAACTAGACGCCTTGTTTCCAGAAACTTCTAGTGATTGACAGAACAGTCTGGTAATCATGAATGGAGATATAAAAGGGATTGTGACACGCTAGCAGGACAGTCAGTCAGTTGTGAAGCAGTAGTTGTGAAATGAGAGACAGCAAGCTGTGTTGTTGTATCGGGAGCTAAAGATATAATCTGCTGTCACTGTTTGTTATTGTGATCGACCTTGTAAGACTGTGTATATGTGATTTATGTTGTTACGTGAAAATTGCAACAGTGTATTTCGACGAAAATAGATTTTTAATTTCTGCAACTCGGCCTTTTAACTCTACGAACCCACAAAGTTTCAATAATATCATTTTGGTATAGGTTTTGGGCCCAAAGAAGAATAGGAAATTATGAAATTATGCATGAGACAGCAAAAAGATTAGAGAACTCAAATAGTTGGTGGGCAGAGATATGAGGAATTATAGAAAGGTAGGAATGGGAGATATATGGAGATTATAGAAAGGAATACAAGCGATGTGGGTAAATTAGTCAAATGCAGAATAGAAGATATAGAAAGACGGGAAATATTGGGAATTCTAGAAAATATGAAATCATTACAATTTTACAAGCAAATAAAAAGAAATTGGGGACGAGAAGCATATGTAGATTACCTGCAATAGACAAGAGAGAGAAGGTTAGCTTGGATGAGAACAGGAACAGTATTTCTAAGAGGGATAAGATCTAGGGAAAAGGGAATTTGTGAATTGTGTGGGGGGGAAAAGAAAGCATAGAATACTATGTAACAATGCGAGAGGTTGCAATGTGGACAAAAAAAGGTTTGGGAGGAAAAATGGGAGTAAGTAGAGAACAGGATCTTCTTCTTCTTCTTCTTCTTCTTCTTCTTCTTCTTCTTCTTCTTCTTCTTCTTCTTCTTCTTCTTCTTCTTCTTCTTCTTCTTCTTCTTCTTTTCTTCTTCTTCTTCTTCTTCTTCTTTCTTCTTCTTCTTCTTCTTCTTCTTCTTCTTCTTCTTCTTCTTCTTCTTCTTCTTTCTTCTTCTTCTTCTTCTTCTTCTTCTTCTTCTTCTTCTTCTTCTTCTTCCTTCTTCTTCTTCTTCTTCTTCTTCTTCTTCTTCTTCTTCTTCTTCTTCTTCTTCTTCTTCTTCTTCTTCTTCTTCTTCTTCTTCTTCTTCTTCTTCTTCTTCTTCTTCTTCTTCTTCTTCTTCTTCTTCTCTTCTTCTTCTTCTTCTTCTTCTTCTTCTTCTTCTTCTTCTTCTTCACTTCATGGATTAGGCTGTCGCCTGTTTCGTCTTCACAGTGTCTCCTTCCATCTTTTCCTCGGCCTCGCTACGTCCCTCTTTCCTTTAGGACTATATTGGAAAACTACTTTTGGCAGTCTTGTATCATCCATTGTTCCAACATTTTCAGACCATCTTCTTCTGTACCTATCCATTCTTGAGGTGATAGCTTCCACTTGTAATTCATTTCTTATATTGAATACAAAAGATGTACAAGAGAAGATAGAGACAGGATAAAGCTATAAAAATGTTAACAGAAAGGATGAAAAGAAGTATTGCCGAGTTCTTGCTGAAAGTAAAAGAAAAATGGGCCAGAAATGTAAACAATATAAGAAAGGAATATTAGAGGGAAGAATGGGGACTAATTAAGCCACAAGGAGGCATGGAGGTTAAGAGCTACCTGGCAGAGCAGAAGACCAAGGTGTCGTGTAAGGCAAGGTAGCAACAAAGTAAAGACAATGCAGCCTAAAGTTGTAAATTGTAACATTTTGGAATATACACATAAATAATTCATTTACTCATAATTTGGCCCTTTGTAGCCATTCCACCTCATCGGAAAGAGGATTATCTTATGAACTAAATATTTTGCTTTCAGGTATAATGTAAGCAGGAGTAATCAGGAGTAAAAAATGCCCCTGTGATTTCTCAAGATATGAACTTTGGAGGCTGTGATGCTGTAGCTGGAAAAGGGAGTGTCTCCTACGGGTTATTAACTTTGGACAAAAGAAGATGAGATGTTGGCATGAAGATGCTCTGTTCCGAAGATTCGTGTGTTGAATACATTTACTCTATCACAGCGGAGAAATGCACTCAGAATATTTACCATCCAACTTTCCCCTTTTGTCTCCGCCCCTCACTATTTTCAATCTCGAGAAAGACTCCTTCTTTTCTCATAAATTTTCCGGCACCTCCAGAATAAACTACACAAACTTTGCTATTTCCCCCTTTTTTTCTAGAGTCCGGAATACCCTTTCGAAAGAAAACTGTAAAATACGGTAACGACTGCAAGAGAATTTCAAAAGAAGACCAAACTCTCTTGAATTGTAAAAGAACTTAAAATCTATTAATATGCAGATGAATGAGATGGCCGATCACTCTGATTGTGTGTTTTTCCTGGGTTTTCCCGGGTGATAAGATCAGTGCTGGGGTAATGGCTCTTCAACTGCGAATTTCCTAACCTTCATCTTCCACCATTTCGCTTTCTCTTTTGTTTTTCAGGTGGTTCTTCTCTGCCCTGCCAGATGGCAGCCTTGTCTTAGCCGCCTGAAATTGATTGGGCTCTCCCGGTACCGGTAGAGGGATGTCTTTTCTTAGCTTGATGTACTAGGAACATTTACGCATCTTCGTGTTGCGGCCTATAGCCTCCTGCGCTTTCTTTAGCTTATTCGTAGAGAGTACCTTGAATACTGAAATATCCAACAGTTAAAACAGCACCTCAAGTGGATCCACTCGCAACTACGTGGCGAACGGTCCTTCAGGCAGTCGCTTTCGTGGCCTAAGGTCGGCCGGAGATGCTACAAGAAGTCCGAATGGTTAAATGTGAAAGCCTTTCTAACATACATACCATAAAAGTATTAAAAATTACGTAATTTTCTCACATATATTAAACAAAAGGATGTTGGAACTGCCTCCCTTCTTTGTTCATGTATTTCTGACACCTGCTTAGGGGTATTTGCATTATACTGTGCAGCTCCTTTAAGAAATACTGTGGTAATTTATGTCCTCCAACGTTAAGTCATATCGGACGATGAATGGACTGGGTAAAATGATGCTCAAATGAGCCTGCGGTCCCATAGAGCTTAGAGTTACCCGAAATTCGTCGTTAAGGATAAGGAAAAACCTCGGAAAAAATCCTTATCCAGGTAACTCACCCTGACCGAGATTCGAACTCGGGACCTCTTGAACGTGAGGCAGACATGCTACCACCACGCTACCGAGGCGGGCGAATTTTAAGTTGAATTTAAAGTGCATGAATTGATTTTGTACACGTTCTCTTTCAATGCCCGCCCCTCCAGTTATAAAATCTGCAGGGGGTTGAATCGAAGCAAATTGGGGGCAATATATTGTTAGTGATAATTTATTTTTGAAATATATCATGCATTTCCTGTAATAAGAATTTGGCACAGCCCTTCTGAAAGTCGCGAAAGCACATTCCAACTGGTCATAAAAAGGTTGCAGAATCTTTTGCACATACGTCTCACTGTCATCGCTTCCTGGAAGAAAAAAATAGCATATCTTACTTTACATTCTTGGTCTTACAAGGGTATCTCGTGTATTACTTTATTATTTTCAGTAATGAAATATGTGAATTTTTTGTGAAGGTAGTTCCAACATCTCATTGCTTTATATACTGAGTAGGTTGCTTTTCCTGATGTAACTTAGAAATAACTACGCGAAAAAACGGAACTCCCCATATTTACTGCGAACTTCCTGTCACCCGAACCCTCAAAACAGAAAGCCATCATCGCCAGCTGGTCGTAGACCGCAAAACCAATGCTTGAAGGATCGGTTAATCTGCAGCACGCAATCTAAATTTTGGGAGCAATCCAGTACTTTTTCTAGTTAACCATAAGCTGTCAGTGAAGTAATTACATTACCAACTTTAGGTTTAAAATACTTGTAAGCCTATTTAAATGACCAAAACACCATCAACATTCGAGTATTGTTGAAGAT
>CM060960.1:50375373-50387873 GCA_030765055.1 Mantis religiosa | reverse complement strand
CTACATCTTTCAGGATAAGGGAAAACCTCCAACGTTAAGTCATATTACACAATGAATGAAATGATGTTCAAATGAATCCAGGGTTGATAGAACTAAGAATTACCAGATATTCATCTTTCAGGATAAGGAAAAATCCCGGGAAACCCTTATCCAGATAATTCATCATCACCAAGCGAGGCGGCCACTATGTTTCTTAATCGGTTTTGACTTTATTTTTGAGTTGTGTCAAAAATCGGTTCGGCAATTAGAAAATATAGTGTTTATTAATTAAAATGATTCATGCATTATAGTGTCGTATTTTTTCAGCCATTTTCTTAATTATGTTCTTATCAAACTTGTACCGCAATATATCATATCTTTGTACACATTTACGTAATTGTCGTCTATTGTCGAGTACTACGAACGAAATGCCGACATAAATTTATAGGAGGAAATGGTAACGTGTACAGCCTCATGTTATTTCCCGATAATCCTTCCTGTATATGCAAGCGGAAGGGAATTCACCATCACGTGATTTGTGACCGGAACGCCTCTGCGGGAATCAGAGATAAATGACTGGCGGGAGCTTCAAGCCTCATAACAGTAATTTGGATTAGAAGAACAAACAATCATGTCTGATTTGTTTCGTTCATACGACCTTCTTCACTCTTGTATATCATATTCGTACAAATGCCTGCCTATTCTTCTATTTAATGTAAATCGAGCAATTCTGCTTGTACGTACAATGCAAATAAGAGAATACAAAAATGTTTATTCTTTAAGTTCTTTGTCTCTTTTCTAAACTGGACTATCTTTCCTGTCTACGTTATTGAGGCCTCTAAATAACACAATGAAACATTTTTGAAAGAATTCTATCTCAGAAAGGCTTATTTAAAACATAAAACGTTGGCATTTAAATTCAGCATTCTTGCATTAACGCTACAGGAAGATTTTGAAGAAAATTGCCCCATGCCACATTCCGCTTTATGTGGAAAACACGGCTCTGAAGATTTTGATTAAAGTATCATATATTTAGGATAGTTTCACAACAAATATATCTTGAATTTTCTTGAAATGTTCTCTGAAGATCTCTTCTGACTGATATGATTGTTACATAGCTCGTAAATCGTAAGATTGAAACAAAAGAGTACTACAGAAAATTTCGTCTTATTAAAGCCATAATATATGACAAATTCGGTTATTAGGGTAAACCTTTTCTGAGATATTCCATGTTGTTACCTTTAATTTTCTAGTACCCATACCTTTCTTAACTGGAAAGTTATTATTAACGTTTTATTTTCTGGTTATGTTAAGAGAATTGGGGCAAGTCGGGGTGTCGGGTGAGTATTATTGCCGCGCAGTTCGGCTCAATTATTTGGCAGGGGCTTGACTCCTAGGGTTGTCAGCATCGCTAATAAATTTTGAAGAATATCGATGTCCTCGGCTGCTCTCGAAGTTGTCCTAATATTTATGAATATAGGATCATTGGCAAGGATCTCTTGATACAGGGCGTTCTGGGTGGATCAATTAGGGTACTTGGAATGAAACACAGGTTAATTCTCTTATGACGATCGGTTGTATTTCAAATACTCTCGAAATACGTGTTAATTAGGTGAACTCTGAATGGTAGGCTTCGCGCTCGCGTGGTTGCACTCCCGTGTCTATACAACGACTCGTCGGATTAGCACCCAGCTACTAACTAGCTTTAATTGAACGCGATTTCTTTAGCTTACTCGTCCGTTCCTTAAAAAACGTGAATTATGCATTCGTGCTGTCGCACGACGATCTAGCCCGACCCCCATCTAGCGACTGAACTTTAGATATCTATTTGTTCCCGGCTAGGCCATATGACACTTCGCTTCCCCCTTCAGCTCATTATTTTTAATTAGTTTTTTCGGTAGAACACATATGGAGTCCCAGTTACGAGAATCTCACTTTAGACCACCTAGGATGTCCCCTTCCTGTAAAACTATGTTTGAAACTAAACGCGGGGTGAGAGCCTTAGATTTATGGTTGCAGTCAGCTTTCCTAGGGGAGGAAGAATTCATACCGTTCAGAGCTCGTAACAATCTCGACACTGCACACACAAGATATTTGCTCCAATACACGTATACATTCCTTTAACATACAATTAATCTTCCATACATTCCTTAACAGCCAATCAATCAACTCGAGGAAGAGAGTACCGTTTCAGAATGCAGCTTTAAAGCTATCACATACTTACCAATACTATAATGATTTGACTGTCACATCAGCCTCCTTTATTCTTATATTCCCCTTCCGGTTACAACAAAATAATATAACTAAATAATTTTAGTACACGTTTAACTGAAAAACATGGGGTATTTAGAGGAGTACAAGAGTAGAGAACGGCAGATTGGACCGACAAATTAGGCTTGGCTCTGGCATGGCTCTGGCTTTGCTCTGGCTTGGCTCCGGCTTCGCTCTGACTTCGCTCTGGCTTCACTTTAACATTCCTTAACTATACCCTCGCTTGGGTCTGTCGTCGTTCTGGCCTGGCTCTTGCTAGGTTCTGGGCCCGCTGCTGTCCCGTTCTGGCCTCACACTAACTTCGTTCTGTACCTTAACTCTGGCTTAGCTCTGGCTCCGCTCTAGCTCCGCTCTGGCTCCACTCAGGCTTCACTCTGGCTTTGCCTTGGCTCTACTTTGAATTTAGTTTAATGTACTATTTTTTAACCTATATTATGGTCAAACGCGGATGTGGACCTTGTTTGGGCGTTTGGCTTTAGCTCTCTCACCATTCAGAGGCACCCAATAGAGAGATTTGGCTCGGGACCCCGGGATCGCCAATGCCCGTACCTACCGCAGTAGGCCCCTAGGGGGATTCTTGAAAGTGAATTGATATTCTATTACCATCCAGTTCTAAGCTAAGTTTAAAGTTTGGAGTCTCCAGCTTATCTTGAGCTTAGTCTGAAAGCTTTTTAGTATATATATATTTTTTGAGTGGAGGATTTTCTTGAAAGTAAATTGATATTCTATTACCATGCAGTTCTGAGCTATTTTTAAAGTTTGGAGTCTCCAGCTTATATTGAACTTAGTCTGAAAGCTTTTTAATGTAGCAGTTTTTTGGGTTGAAGGCTTTTGTTGAAAGCAAATTGATATTGCGTTGTCATATTGCTATGTTTAAGATGTCAAGACTGTAGATCAACGGGAAGTTAGCTTTAAAACGTTTCTACAAGGGGCGTCCAGAAAGTAAGTTCTGTTTCAATTTACCTCCGCTGCAGCGCTGCGATCGCAGTTCCGGACATGCGCGGTAGACGCTGTGTATCAAGGAGAAGAAATATGCGCAACTGTGAGATCACTGTCAGCCACGTACGCTTTGTTGTGCTTGTTGACAATGTCGGTATTGATCGAAAATCCCGCCGCTTGTGAAATCGGATCTGTGATTCGTTTTCTGAATGCTAGGAAAGTGAAACCAATTGAAATTTATCGGCAAATATGCGATGTTTAGCGACATAATGTGATGAGTGGAGCAATGGTGAGAAGATGGCTCCGACAGTTCAAAGAAGGACGTAGTGAAGTGCACGATGAAGAACGAAGTGGGCGTCTATCTTTGGTTACAGAAGAACTGGTTCACGCGATTGATGACAAGATCCAGGAAAACCAGAAGTTTACAATTAGGGCTCTCGCTATGGAATTTCCCCAAATCTCACGATCACTAGTTTATGAAATTGTTACCAAAAAACTGAAATTTTGTAAACTGTGCTCACGTAGGGTGCCAAAGATTCTTACTGAGCAACTCAAAAATAAACGGATGGATACTGCACTTCAGATTTTGACCCGTTATGATGAAGGCGGGAGGAATGTCTGACACAGTTAGTCACAGGAGATGAAACTTGGGTTTCTTACGACACCCCTGAAAGTAAGCGTCAATCAATGGAATGGAGGCATACGTCATCCCCAGCAAAGGTTAGGTCGAAACAAATCCTGACACCTCGAAAAATGATGTGCACAGTGTTCTGGGACAGTTTAGCCCAGAGGTTCTACTGCCATTAGTCCTGAACCCGTAGGAACTGGACCCGGGCCTCCTTCGACCAGGGAGTTATCCGAGCTGTCCCAAAAGGCGCTCGGCGTCCTCCGTGGGACTTTCCATGGGACAAGACCTAGAGACTAACAAGCCCCCCATCTGGTCCTATGGACTCAAGACGGGATGGAAGTGGATACGCCACTTACGCGCGTCAACACCAAAGGTGAAGACTACCGAAAACCTCGGTGGGGCCACCTGGTGATCTAGCACACCTTCTACTAGCTTAGCAGGCTAGTACCCGGGAGAACTAATGGCTTCCCTCAACCCCGTACGGAGACGTACCCGATTCCCACGGGTATCGGGAACCACTGCCCCCTCGAGTCCATCCCAATCCGAACAACTCCCGAAGGAGGGGCTCAGATGTTCGGCCCGAGGTTCCTCTAGTAACGTCAGAGGTAGGGGTCCACAGCGCCCGCACCACGGCAGCTGAAGTGGACGGATCCCCTCCCCTACGGGAAGTGTTCAGGGACAGGAGAGGCATCTTACTCATTGATTTCTTACCGCGTGGCCAAACAATGAAAGCAGATGTTTCTTGCGAGATACTTAGGAAATTGCGCCGCGCGATACAGAATAAGCGCCGAGGAATGCTGTCAAAAGGTGTTGTGTTTCTTCACGACAACGCACGACCACACGCTTCAAATGCGACGAAAAACATCCTACAGCGACTTGGCTGGGACGTGTTTGACCACCCCCCATAAAGCCTGACCTCACTCCTAGCGACGTTCTGTTTTTGCATCTCAAATTTGACCTTGGCGGTCAACACTTCAACAATGACGAAGAGCTGAAAGATAATGTTTCCAACTGGTTGAAGACACAGGCGGCAAGGTATACAAAAACGTGTGCCTCGCTATGACAAATGCCTGCAAAATTTCGGCAGTTATGTGGAAAAGTAGTTTAAGAGTTGTAGAATTTTGTGCAATAAATAATTTTTCTGTATGTGTACACAACTTAATTTTATTACCAAACAGAGCTTACTTTCTGGACGTACCTCGTATTAGGAATATTTTGTGGTGGCACATTTCTTGAAAATGAATTGATGTTGGATTGTCGTCCAGTTCTGAGCTACGTTAAAAGTTGCAAGTCTCTACTTACGTAGAAGTAGTTAAAAGCCCACCGTTAATTTTGTGCTGAACAGACAGAGAAGAAGCCGAATTAATAAAAACTTTTAATAATCCTAAAATCTGGGAGACCTGGAAGCTCGAGAGTGCCGTAACCCACAGCCTGTTAATTGCGTGGCTTGGCACCTTTAGCAGGCACGTCGCCTGGAAAAAGTTTTTCTGAGTGCGGGATATTTGACAGGATTTGTACGCTCTCGTATTGTGTCTCCAGAAGACGTGTTCACCGTGTCAGAAGCTTTTCGCTTTTCTTTTTCCCTTTTTGCTCCACTTCTTCACGTCTCGGTCGTCATTTTCCCCTTTTTCTGCGCGCTTCTCATAAAGGGCTTGCAGCTGTGACAAGTGTTGGGGCGGGAATAAAATATAACAAATTTCCGTTCAGCAGATGCTAGATGGGTTTTATACTTTGCATGGGGGAGGACCCCCTAGTGCATTCATAATCCCGGAATACTGAAACGCTGTGGAATACATTTATTGGTTGAAATACTCAAGTTCAAAAACCGACATCACCCACGCGGATGGTCCAGTTACGAGGGCTGTTCAATAAAGCATGATCATAACTTTTTTACGGTCATAATTCTTTTAAAATTCAATCTTATTATATTCTGTTAGCTTAATGTGAAACAAACACGCCATAGTAGTTTCATTGTTGTTACTCCTGGTTCCCTACTCTGAGAACCAGGCAAGTTCAGACATGTTCAGTATCGCCTACCGCTGCAATGGAGGTAACACGCGCGGAACAATATACGGCTTTGAAATTCTGCTTTCGTCTCAACAAATCTTCAGTTGAGGTCTATACAATGTTACAGAAGGCTTATGGAGAGTCTGTTCTTCCCTACAGCACAACTCGAAGGTGGTTTACAATGTTTAAAGAGGGGAGACAGTAAGTTTCAAAGGAATGTGGGCCCGGTGCCCCAGTTATTCCTCTTACGGATGAAAACATCAATATTACTGCTGCCATTGTGGGAGAGCATCGACGAATTACATTAAGATCACTTTCTGAAATACTGAACATTTCATTGGGTGCCACCCACACGTTGGTGACAGAAATATTACACATGAGACGTGTTTGTGTGCGATGGATTCCAAGACTGTTGACTCCCGATTAAAATGGACATTCCCATGCAGGTCTGCATGCAGTTAAAGTTGATGTTAGAATAAGATCTGGAGTTTCTTTCAAACGAAATCACTGCTGGTGAAACTTGGCCACATCATTTTGATCCTGAGAGCAACCAGCAAAGCTCAGTGTGGAAAACTCCTTCATCACCAACCCCCCAAAAAGCAAAAGTGGTTACTTCAGCTGGGAAAGTTATTGTCATCTCATCAGTAACTGGACAATACTACAACACAGGGATGTCCTGAAAACATTGCAAGTCCATATCAGGCGCAAAAGACCACATTTCCATGAGGCAGGCTGGGTACTGCACCACGATAATGCGCGGGAGCATATGGCCAATGTTGTTGCTGAATGTGTTGCAAAAATCAACGTGAAGTGCATTCCTCACCCTCCCTATAGTCCGGATTTAGCCCCATGTGACTTTTTTCTATTCCCTAACTTGAAGAAACGCCTTCGTGGGAGGTATTATCCATCATCAGAAGCAGTGGTGAAGGCTGCGGAGGCGATTTTGAAGGATCTTTCAAAAAATGGTTTCCAGCATGTTTTTGAAGACCGGTAGGAACGCTGAGACAAGTGCATCGCATTCAGCGGAGACTATCTTCAGAATGACCATCAAAATTATGAGGATGAGTAAAGGTACGTTGTCAAAAAGAGTTGAGATCATTCTTTATTGAACAGCCCTCGTACTTAAAACTAGGCATAAGGATCCCTAACATGACCTCCTTTTAAAAGGAGGAGTAGAAATGGATTCGCGGTAGCGTCTGTGATCCCCAATTGAAGGTAATGGGTTCTATTCAGGTGGCCTAATTTCCTTTCTCGAGGTCTTTCCCAGGTCGACAGATGAATGCTGGGAAAATAAATACATCCCCTGAATTTCGTATCCCATTTCCCTTTAACTTTCACCCCTGGTTCGCTATTTTCAAGATTCGGTGGATGTTTCAGAAGAGAATTTACTCTCTGCAAAAAACTGTGATCTGTGATGTAGATTGAAGCACGTGAAAGAATCTCAAGCCCAATAAAGAGGCCTCTCAGCAAAATAAAGCGGTCTTTCGCACATAATGTAACAGCGAGAGAACTACAACAGCTAAAGGATGTCCATAAATAAAATTCAGTTTATTTTCAGCTCCTTAAACCATGGCTTCGGGCTCTAGATAGCCGTCATCCAAACCACTAGGTATAACATGGCTGTCTGAGGTTTTTTAACTTTTGTGTTATGTACTTGTTAGGTGGAGATGTATTACAGTACAAAATGATATTTAACTAAAAATACACGTTCTGAAGTCTTTTGGGCACAAAATAACAGTTTTAGGTGTGCATGCAAGTGTCCTCTGCAAGTCTGTGCATGTTTACGTATGAAAAACAAGACTTAAAGACATGAAGGATGCAATTTTTAGGAAATAGCTGGGGCCACCTTGATTAGAACACCACATGGTTGGCGTTTTCATGATAAATAAACTGTAGGTATACCAGTATTCTGGAATAGTCACGGAACTCCTCTTCATTCTGAATGAATTTTAGATAACTGGTAAACAAAATCTACTACTCATATCTCTTTAATGAAAACGTTTATATAAAAATTATTAAAGAGTTAATCACTTTTGTTATTGCTTTACATTTGCAAATAGTTGTACATTTCTTATATTAGGACAACGTTACTCAACGAGAACGGATTTTCAGACACCATTTAGGAACCAGTTTTAAAACATGTGACTGTCACTTAATGTCTACTGTATTCTCGTATTGCCTGGCACCTACAAGATAATGTTTATCTCAATTAGCATGAAGTAGATAGAAGAAAAAGTGTAAGAATAGTTTTTCAAGAGTAGAGAACGGCAGGTTGGACCGACAAATTAGAGAGACTAGCCAAGGTCAACTATTCAGTCTAGCCTTTAGGAAGTTATTCAGTTCGATTAATTACATAGAGGAATAAATGTTTGTGAGAATAGTTTGTACAAGAGTAGAGAACGGCAGGTTGGACCGACAAA
The DNA here is from genome assembly GCA_030765055.1 of Mantis religiosa. Taxonomy (NCBI): domain Eukaryota; kingdom Metazoa; phylum Arthropoda; class Insecta; order Mantodea; family Mantidae; genus Mantis; species Mantis religiosa. The sequence goes on along the minus strand of CM060960.1, from coordinate 50,379,629 downwards.
TTAGAGAGGCTAGCCAAGGCCAGCTATTCATGCCTAGCCTTTAGGAAGTTATTTAGTTCGATTAATTACATAGATAGAGGCATAAGTGTTTGTAAGAATAGTTTGTACAAGAGTAGAAAACGGCAGGTTGGACCGACAAATTAGAGAGGCTAGCCAAGGCCAGCTATTCATGCCTAGCCTTTAGGAAGTTATTTAGTTCGATTAATTACATAGATAGAGGCATAAGTGTTTGTAAGAATAGTTTGTACAAGAGTAGAAAACGGCAGGTTGGACCGGCAAATTAGAGAGGCTAGCCAAGGTGAACTATTCATGTCTAGCCTTTAGGAAGTTATTCAGTTCGATTAGTTACATAGATAGAGGAATAAGTGTTCGTAAGAATAGTTTGTACATACAAGAGTACAGAACGGCAGGTTGGACCGAGAGATTAGAGAGGCTAGCCAAGACCAACTATACATGTCTAGCCTTTAGGAAGTTATTCAGTTCGATTAATTATATAGATAAAGGAATAAGTGCTTGTAAGAATAGTTTGTACAAGAGTAGAAAACGTGATACATGACATGCAGTTTTTGTGGGCTGCTGTACATATTTTTTGGAGCACACAGGGACGATAATTCATCATCTCTGTATTGCAGCTCATGTTAGATAACGTTAGGAGGCTATGCTTCTTCTCTACGTACAATGGACTTTATGTGTACATTCCGGAACGAGCAGATATAAAAGCAAACGAGCTACAAAACTGAGCTATTCCCTGATGAGTACTCCCAGCATATTTATACAAGGAAAGTATTCAGGGAAGCAAAAGGCTTTGCGTGAGGGATGAAACGGGATTGTATACATTCACAGGCCGAGTTTGTGTTAAGGTTTAGTACTAGACCTTGCAATAAGACAGCTTACGCTATAAACACCTAGATTGTGTATTTCTTTTTCTTTTGTTTTCAAGTATATATTAGGTTTACAACCAAAAATTCTTTTTCCGGATTTTACTGGGAACACGTGGTTTAAAGTCCTTTGAATAAAAATGGCGTTTTTTTTTTTCAAACGATCATTTTGTGTATTTTATAACTAAAAACGAGGCCCGCCTTTGTAGCGTAGATTGTATCGTGTCTGCCTCTATTATTTTGGAAAAATAGGTAAATTTTCTGTATTTTGAAGTTATAAAGGGTTATATTTATGTTTGAAAATTTTAATTAGTAACTGTTAGATGAAAATATTTAATATATCATCTGATTTTAATATTAAACCTGTTTTATATATAAAAATTGATAAAGTTATAATATTTGTGTTAATAAATTATTAATTTTTAAAATTTAAATAAGTTTCATATTTTAAAAATAAATTAATTTTTTTAAATCGACTCTTTTTAAATGTTGTTTATTAAATTTATAAGTTTTATTTGGAAGTGGAAATGAATTTTGTGTGTTAATTTTTGTTTTGTTTTAAGCTTTAATAAATTTTGATCTGAATTTTATAAATAATATTTTAGGAGGTTAAAGTAAAGTATATACATATTAAGTTATAAAGGTTTTCACTGATTATTGTTGATAATAATTTTGAAATGTTATATTATTCTGTTAATAATATTTTTTGTTTTTTAAATTATAATTAATTGTAAGAATATTTTATTGATTTTTGAAACTTAGTTAAATTAATTATTCTTCATTTTTAAAATTTATAGTCGGTAATTAATCAATCTGTAATTGATGGTTTTGTTTGGTTAAATAGCATTGCTGGATATCAGTACGAATGGTGGCCGCCGGCTATCAGTGGCAAAATTTTACTATGCAGAATTTTAAAATATAGTTAATAACTGGAATATCAGTTATATTTTACTGGAAACGAGTAATATTATATTTTTGTTGAAAATATTTTTAAGTATGTTTGAAATTTTTGTAAAATTTTTAAATTCAATGTATAAAATTTTGAAAGGGAGGGATTAGGGAAAAAATTAAATTTTTAGTTATATTTTTGAAATTTAATTTATTTTTATGTATGTTTATTTTTTAGAAATGTTGTGAGGATTTTTATGTTTGATGAGAGTAAATTTAAAATCTTTGTAAAAATTTTAAAATTTTTAAAAACATGTTATTTATTATGTTTTATAATCTGTAAATTTTGTATGTTTTGTATATGTTTTTGATGTTTTCATAAATAAATAAAAGTCTGAATATTTACCCCGGATTAAGAAATTAAGTGCCGTGGTATAGTATGCAGATTTTTATTTTATTTTTTATGTCTGCATCAGTTTCAAGAGGTTCCGAGCTCCAATCTCGATCTGGGTAAGTTTCTGGATAACGTTTCGTTTGGAGTTTTTCCTTATCCTGAAAGATGAATGTAGGGTAACTCTAAGCTCAATGGACTCTGGGCTCATTTGAGGATCATTTCATTCATCGTCGGATTTGACGAACACCAAAATTTGGTAATAATCGAAGCATTTTATTGAAGTATGCGATAAGAGCCTCTTTAAGAAAGCCCCTCCACCCAAAGATAAAGTTTATATGGACTTTCTTTCTCGAAATCGTTTATTTAATAATAAATGTGTAAGGATTTTAAGTAAAATACCACTCGTTTAGTGTTCACTGATATTTTGTAGACAGTGCGATTTGTATCTTGAATTTTCTGAGAATAACCGGTAAATGGCCTTTATATCACTTTTCAGTCCTACGAAATTAACAAAATATTAATGCATGCATTTCTAGCTCTATTTAAAACACACAGCGTTTGTAAAATTGTTTCGTGGAAATGAACATTTTCGAGCTTTTCCTTTGTTATTGGCTTGACTTTCCAATATTTATACCCTTCTAAAATGGAAAATCGTTATTCATTTCTTTAGTTCTTGACATAAATTAACCATACGGATGGAGAAACATTGGTTCGACGACAAAGAACATGAATAGAACAGTTTTGTGAGCCTATTAATGTGTCTAAGGGCCAAATGCAAGGAGACACTGTAAACGTTTAAAAAATCAATTAACTTTTAAAAAACCTCTCAGAAATTTCCTTTATGCCTCGATCCATTGACGAAATTTAAAATTACATTTCCTTTTGGGTGTTCTTCAGGATCTTTCTCAGTAACGATGGGTCTATGCTGTAATGTTGTGATAGAAAAATGATCCATTTTAGAAGGAAACCCAAAAACCATCGTCTTACCAGTAGTACGAATTCTTTAAACGTTTCTGAGTTTACGTGCTGTTCAAAAGACTCAGATTGTCTTTCATTCTCAGGTTCATATGAACTAATTCGAGATCCCATCACCAGTTATGATATTGTAAACCGAAACTGAAGTGTTGCTTTGGAATTTTTACAGAGTTCTTTTGATGGGTAGTCAGTTTTATGTGGAATCTATCAGCAAGGATGTTTTCTAACTCTAACTTTTAATTTAAATTTGACTCATATCTTGGAATAGTTATATGCATATGGATTTTAAAGTAGGTATATGAATATTTTACCTGATACTGTCAAACACTTACGTATTAATCACTTTAAATCCATAGCTCATGTATGGTTGGAGAAGCATCCATTTTATTCCACTAATGCCCGATTTCACCAACAGATGTTAAAATCGACGTAACAATTATCACAGCGCTAACAAAGCTGTTACATTTCTTGCATTTCTGAAGATGTTAACAAACACGTGTCAACCAAGAAACTTGTAAATATTACAACTACAGAAGGCTATGGACGAACGGATTTTTTCTGAACGTACTGCAATACGCTTTTGTTTTCATTTTCCTCTGCACACTGCTGAAAAAAATGACGGGTAAACAAAACCGTGAACAAAAGCCGTGCGAAAAATTCCTCATCGGTGGAGAAATAATTGTTAATTGAGTTGGTGACGAAGTATAAGGATATCGTGGAAAATAAGAGGACGGATGCGGTGAATGTAAAAGAGAAATACGTCACGTGCGAAAAATTGGAAACGAATTTAATTGAAATGCGTGTGTCAGTACTAGAAGCCGAAACAACTTCGTCAGTATTACGGAAATTTAAAACGAGGGGTAAATAAGGAAATGTGGCGAGTGACTTGAACGTTTCAAGACGGGAGGTGTACAGTGTATTATCCACATAATTTAGAGAATTATATAATCGCAAGGTTATTAATACTTGAAGCAAAGGCGAGATTGGCATATTCCTTTCGATGCGATTTCTAACTCAGTATTACGTAAATTTAAAACGAGGAGCGAAGGACAAGTGGTGAGTGACTTGAACCTTTCAAGACGGGAGGTGGACAGTGTGTTATCCACATCATTCAGTGAATT
>CM060960.1:50312873-50370373 GCA_030765055.1 Mantis religiosa | reverse complement strand
CCGTCTATGACCTATGGCGCGAAAGCATTAGCCAATTAGGATGAGAGGGAAGGTAGTTGCACGCGGGGTGATACAGGCCAGTGGGGCAAGGTTATATGAAACAGAGATTAGACTCCCATCCCAATAACCTGGTGAACACCCCTGGCTGTTATGGCCATAAAGTTGCTCGCCGAAGACATGGTTACCGGCTGCACAAGGACGCTTTGGGCAACCTAATCTGAGCAGGGCCACTTTCCCCTGATACCTGTACCCCCAAGCCCAGAAGTGGGCTTGTTTAACCAATACCTCACCCTTGTTCCTTTCCCTGTAGTCTGTCAAGCGGGCTGTGCTCAGATGTCTCACAGACAGGCGGAACAGCGCAGTCAGCATTTAGTGCACACAACCTGCGGGGCATTTGCGCCCTCATATGGCTAGATATACTACTGCCCAAGACAACCGCCTGATGACACACAATTCTTTTATACTGCCTAGATAAAGCCGCACTAAGCGGCTAGCTGCTGGGCAACAAACACCCCGCCCAGGTAACCCTAGGCGACTCGTATCTTCTGCTGGTCTGCTGCAGGTATTTTATGCATATCTCTCACTGCAGAGAGTCTGTGAGTAGAGCGGAGTAGAAAGCTGTAAATGGCGTAACCTCTGCAACAGATGCTCTGCCCCCTGGTCGGGCACACCGCATTGTTACTGTAAAGTTCATTGTGATGAAAAATTGGCACAAGTCTCAATGGCTTAACAGACGACATTATTAAGTTTCATGACATTATTAAGTTTCACAAAGTGTCTGCAAGATACGAGGGCTGTTCAATAAATTATGATCATAATTTTTTACGATTGTAATTTTTCGCACTAAAATTCAATCTTATTATATTTTGTTAGCTTAATGTGAAACAAACACGCCGTAGTGGTTTCGTTGTTGGTACTCTTGGTTCCCGCCTGTGAGAACCAGATAAGTTCAGACATATACCTGCAATGGAGGTAACATGAAGTTAAAGTTGATGTTAGAGGAAGATCCGGAGTTTCTTTCAAACGTAAACACTGCTGATGAAACTTGGCTACATCATCTTGATCCTGAGGGCAAACAGCAAAGCCCAGTGTGGAAATATCCTTCATCACCAACCCCCAAAACAGCAAAAGTGGTTGCTTCTACTGGGAAAGTTATGGTTATCTAATTCTTTGATATTCATGGAATGGTTTATCAGCATGTTGTACCTGCACACACATCAGTAACTGGACAATAGTACAGAGATGTACTGAAAACATTGCAAGTCCATATCAGGCGCAAAAGACCACATTTCCATAAGGCACCACGATAATGTGTGGCCGCATATTCCCAATGTTGTTGCTGAATATCTTGTAAAAATCAACGTGAAGTGCATCCCTCACTCTCCCTATAGTCCGTATTTAGTCCCTGTGACGTTTTTCTATTCCCTAACTTGAAGAAACGCCTTCGTGGGAGACATTATCCATCATCAGAAGCAGAGGTGTAGGCTGCAGAGGCGATTTTGAAGGATCTCTCAAAAAATGGTTCCCAGCATGTCTTTAAAGACTGGCAGAACCGCTAGGACAAGTTCTTCGCATTCAGGGGAGACTGTTTTGAGAAGGACCATCAAAATTATGAGGATGAGTAAAGGTACGTTGTCAAAAAAAGGTTCTGATCATTCTTTATTGAACAGCCATCACCAGGCCTTGCACCGAGTGATTACCACATGTTTGAATTGCTCATAGGGGCGATGTTGGAAAAGAAATATCGTTGACTGATAATTTTGATTTCGATTTATAAATGGGCTGTTTAAAATGACTTGCCAACTGCTTAAGGTGATAGAATTAAACTCTTTCTTAAACTTAGCCCTAAAACTGTAACTATTTAAGTGTTATATCTTTTAGTTGTGACGTATCAATAGTCTTACGTGTTAAAATAACGACTTCCTTAATAAAAACGAGAACTATAATTTGCCACGAGTTGCTGAACTGCTAAACGGGAAATTCCCTTGCATTTACCACCTAGTATGTGATAGCCCAAGCATGGTGTTTAGCCACTACGGATTGCCGATCACTGTAAAATACGATTATAAGAGTCAAAGGCACGAATTTTAGAAACACTCGTTCTTTTATCAACTCAAGTTCCGCTACCCCAACTAAATTTCTACCTTTGTCAAATCCTAAAGCTCCTTATACGCATTTAAGGCTCAGTATTCACCCTTTGAATTTCTAAACTCTTCTAATTTTCGAAACTGTAAACGCTCGTTTTTATAGACATTTCTTAACTTACTGAGTTTGAATTACCCAAATCTTCGGGTAATACGTTTTCGCCGGAACACCTAATTACCTTAATCTCTCTGGCTTCTAATGGCTTTGTTTCAACACTTAGGTTGTGTGGTTGATTATTTTTGTCCACTGGAAAAATCGCAACTCTTTTTTTTTTTATGTTATGTATAAATTTTCACATATAGAAATTATTACTATAATTACTCGTGATTTTATCTAATATTCGTTATAAAATTATTAATATATAGATAGGAGTAGAAAAAATGAAAAAAAATGAGTGTGTGGGTTTTAAAAGTTAAACGTTAGTACGAAAGAGTTGGTGAATAAGGGAAATAGGGAAGAAGGAAAGCGAGAAAGGTCCAAATAACAATGGGCAGCAAAAGAAAAAAAAAAAAAAAAAAGAATGTTTCGAGCACTTCATGAGGCAATTCCTACTAATGTTGGGTTGAGAAAAACAAATATGACAATGAAAAAATTTTGTTAGCTCTAGTTTCTGTAATATACACAAGGTGGAAGTATTACATATTAATGGATTGAGAGAAAAGGATATATTTAGATTACATACATGCTCACAACAATGAAAGTGCATTTGATTTTTTTAACTGGTAATTACATGCTAAGAGTTCTAAATTACTGTACAAATACTTCGCAGATAGTCGTGTCTGAAGAGAATCATGTGGTGGCCTATTGACTTCGTCGTCTTTTAGCTTGCCTCTTGTGATGGAGTTCCGCAGAATCCCTACACAAAGACCAACAGTAATCCGCAAACATTACTTCATTCCAACGACCCTGATATCTTTGTTCCATAACAGAAATGTCCTGATGTCTCTCCCCATGTTCATCACTAACAGTTCCACAACTAGGAGGGAAAAAGTCTAGGTGGGAGTGGAGAAAATGGATCTTAAGTGACAATGCTGCGTATAAGTTTACGGTATTTTTGCAGGAGCACTGTCAGCAAATGCTTGTAGTTGTCATCTCCTTTGTTGCCTAAAAATCCATCAACAACACCCTTGAAGGCTTCCCAAGCTTCCTTTTCTTTCCCCTCCAAAACTTGGTCAAATGCAGGATCCTTTACAAGTTCTCTTATTTGTGGCTGACAAAAATGCATTCCTTTAGCTTCTGCATCACATAAGTTCCAAAATTTCTCTCTGATTACGTTTTATTATTTGATAGGTGTGTCAACTACCAGAAAAAATTCTCCCAAATTTAAAATCTTCACTGTAAAACATGAAATGTCACTTTATCTTTAAAACAAGAGGTAATCTATCATTTTTGTGGTGAGTTTTGAATTCAGCAGATCGAAATACATGTAAATTCACTATTTTTAAGCCCGAAACAGGAGCACTGTCACCAAATGTTTGTAGTTGTCATCTACGGTATTTTGACAGGTGTTCCAACTCCCCCCCCCCCAAAAAAAATCCCCCAAATTTAAAATATTCACTCTAAAAATGAAATGTCACTTTATCTTCAAAACAAGAGCTAATCTATCATTTTTATTGTGATTTTTTAATTCAGCAGATGGAAATACATGTAAATTCACTATTTTTAAGCGCGAAACATTTTCATTGTTGCCCAGTGTAATTAGCAAGTGGATACAACAGGGTAATAAACAAAGAAAAGGCGGAAAAAGAGTAAGAGAAATAAAAATGAGGGAATATATAGGAAGTTAAGGAGTGAAGGGATTTAGGGCAAAAGGAAGTAAAAGATAAATGCTATAAAAAAGCAAAGATGGCATGATACAATTACAAAATCTAAAGGTATTTAATGGATTAAGGAGAGTGGTCCAAGAAGAAAGGTCAGGGTTCCAAGCTGAAGGGAAAATTCATAAAGTATAAGATTAGAACCAAATATACTCAGTACATTCCATATAAATTTATTAATCTCACAAAACAATTCCAGTATGAACGACGGAGTAGGAGTTGGTCTATCTCCAAGAGAGGATAGAAGGTAGGAAAGAAGTGGGAAAAGCTACCATAAACTGAAAGAATAAGGCACTCTAAAACATGATGAAATCTCGGCGTTTCCATTTCCTCTGGAATACCTCTTCCTTCCTCATTGCTTGATCAAATCATTACTTTGTAAGAGTTTTCCGTTCTTCTTCTATTTCTGTACACGTTGCTTTCCATTCCTATACAAGAGCTTCTAAGAAGCTGAACCAACGCAGGCAATCACATTTTCTTTCATCTGATGGAAGTCTCCAGTCTGTAATACAGTTTGTAAGTATATTTTCGTCACTTTCAGCATCAAAATCAAATGTTATTAATATAAATATTTGAAAATTGTTCAAGAGAATAGAGTAGGCATCAACTGATAATGAAATGTTTAATATAATAATTAATATATATAATATATTAATATAATATAATAATTAGTATATGATAATCAAATAATTAACTACGAATAAAGAATTCCTGTCCCAACCTGCACACACATCAGTAACTGGACAATACTACAGGGATGTCCTGAAAACATTACAAGTCCATATCAGGCGCAAAAGATCGGATTTCCAGGAAGCAGGCTGGATGATGCACCACGATAATGCGCGGCTGCATATTGCCAATGTTGTTGCTGAATATCTTGCAAAAATCAACGTGAAGTGCATCCCCCCACCCTCCCTATAGTCCGGATTTAGCCCCATGTGACTTTTTTCTATTCTCTAACTTAAATAAACGTCTTCGTGGGTGGCATTATGCATCATCAGAAGCAGTAGTGAAGGCTGCGGAGGTGATTTTGAAGGATCTCTCAAATATGGTTTTCAGCATGTCTTTGAGGACTGGCAGAAAGGCCGAGACAAGTGCATCGCATTCAGGGGAGACTATTTTGAGAAGAACCATCAAAATTATGAGGATGAGTAAGGGCAGTTGACAAAAAGTATTGAGCATTCTTTATTGAACATCCCTCGTAGAAGTTCAATTTCTGTTTTCATTTCAAAACGTGTTACCTCTTTGTGCTCAGTTCTTTGAATGCAATGGTAAGGATTGGCATCTGTGACTGCAAAAATAACCAGAACAGGAAAGATTCGCTATTATTGAAAAAGTCATATAATATTTTTGGACGCCCTTCTTGTGATTAATGTGCAGAATTATTCGATACTTATAACCATCTGAAAAACCGGGACATTTAGTGTCCTGGGTAAAACTTTTCGGGATACTGGGATAATTCAACAAAAAAGGCTAAAATCCGGGACTGTCCTGGTAAAATCGGAACGTCTGGGATACCTATTCATGTATAATGTTCACACACAAACACCCACTGCTTTTCTATTTTATTTATATTATAGGGTTCGAAATTATGTATTTCCGTAGAATTTCGCTATCGAATGTCTACAGGTACTCCGAAAAGTATTCGTCTAATCATCTCACATAGAATATAACAAGTATATTCAGGAAAATGAAGATAAACAACGAACAATAACTATTTCCTTACATCGGTTGATGTCTAGATTGAAAAATAAAGCACAATTTGGGTTCATATATTGCTTAATTAATGAACAGCTCTGCGTTATTTAAAATCATTTCCCATTTGATGTCAAACAAATATTCATCTAGTAAACAAGATCCCAGGTATGATGCCTCGTTGATACATACCTCTGCTCTTTTATTGGTCAGTTATGTTTCATGCACTGTCCGTGACAGTTTCATCTCTGTTTTCAAAGCCGTTGAAGTAATATGGGTCGAAAACGTCACGAAACTACAAAAGAAGAGAGAGAAATTTGCATCAGGCTATTTAAAAACTCAAAATCTTTTCAAGAAATTGGAGAAACCATTGGAAGATCTACCAGTACAGTGAAGACTATTATATACAGGTTTGATCAGAACAAAACTTAGGAAAATCAATCAAGAAGCAGTCATCCTGCAGTTCTATCCGAGATGGAGAAACGACAGTTAGAGAAGTTAAGAAAAATTCTAAACTAAGTGCTCCAAAACTTGCTATTGCAGTTCAAACACACACAGGAAAACCCATTTCAGCACAAACTGTAAGAAAAGTGCTTAATGAAGCTATGTTTGGAGGCCGAACAGCCCGTAGAAAACCATACATCAATAAAATCAACAGAGAGAAGCGATTAATAATGTGACTTTGTGGGTTCGTGAAATGAAAGGTTCAATTGCACCACTCAAAAATGTTCTTTATTTCCACCGACTTACAGTTAAACACTTGCCAATTACATAAAATTACGTAATGCACACAATTACAATTCACCAGTTCGTCCGTTACAATTTCACTTGTACTCGCGATTACATCAACTCCGATACTCATACACAGTTACGTACAGTCTTCCGTTGCACAATCTTTTCGTTCATTAACACGTCACTGACTAACTCTTACACCAAGAACTGTCCTCACTCACACACACTAACCAACTGACTGACTGACTCCGTCTGTCTGCAACCCCCCTTTATATAGGAATATCGCCGCCTTCCAGTGTCCGCGGGAATGTTCCAGTAAAAGAATGATCGAGAACCAGGTGTAAGAGAAACAGACGGCACAGTCATGTTTTTCTCCCGACCACTGCCTGTCACCACTATAAGACAGACGAGGGGGAGGTGTGGCTAACACGGTCCTCCCCTGTCTCCCGCTCCCAGCTGCTTCCACAGGGTGTTCCAGCGCTCGCGCGACAATAATAACTAAACACTGGTAACACAACTTCACTTATCTTATTTAATTCCTGGGACCGGTTTCAAAGCAAACATCTGCTTTATCCTCAGCCACTCAGCTTGACACTCACCCACTTACTGACTGACTGACCTTGACCACTACCGGAGTTTGAAGAATAGCTCCTATCTAACTGCCATCTACCGGGGACAACACAAACTTATTGATGATGTCTATAGGAGGAATATCAAAATTCATTACGCGATCCTTATTTTTCAAAATAAATATCTTCTCCCAAACCATTAAATCTATCGGTTCCTTCAATTGTTTCAATAATTTAACTTCTGGATTTACTTCATGATTATATGACCAAAAATGATCAGCCACTGCCCATTTCTCGGTCTGTCTATATTTAATATTTCTAAAATGTTCCTTCGCTCTGGTTTCTAAATTACGCTTGGTCCTACCAATATAGATCTTATCGCATTCTAAACAGTTAACTTGATAAATACCAGATTTTTTGTTGTCTGAAATTTTGTCTTTTTTAGAAAACTGTAGCAAATTCTTTATACTGTAATTATTATGAGGTGCTAGTATTATACCCACTTCTTTGAAAATTTTTTGGAACTTTTTATTTGCCCATGGATGATAAGTAAATTTTTTGAAAATATAATCCTTTTTTACTTTTTTAAGAGTGGAAACATCATTAACATTTTTTTTGATATCTAAATTTTTCCATTCTTCTGATTATAAAATCTTTATTAAAGCCGTTAATTAAAGCAGTGTTTACAATATGTTTATATTCCGCATTAAATTCTTCTTCATTTAGAGGTATGTTTATCAATCTGTAAATCAAACTATTAAAAACAGCAAATTTGTGTGACATAGGGTTAAAACTTTTATTTTTGATATAATTATCCGTGTGAGTTGACTTTCTATAGATGCCAAAACTTAATTTATTGTTATTTTTAATTATTTTTAGATCTAGAAAGGGGATGTAGCCATTGTTTTCAATTTCTATTGTGAACTTGATAGCTTTATCCTGTGTTTACTTCACTGTCAGCAGCTTCAGTTTTTTACATAACTAGAGAGAAGCGAGTTGCTTTTGCAAAAGAACATAAATACGATGGGTTTGATTTCTGGAAGAAGGTTATATTTTCTGACGAGAGCCAATTTGAGCTGTTTAAGTCAAAAGGGTGAGTAATAGTGCGGAGAAAAAGAATTGTGAGCTTGAGGGAAAAAATATAACAGCTTCAGTTAAACATGGAGGCGGTTCAGTACTTGTCTGGGACTACATGAGTGCAAATGGTGTGGGGGATTTGTGTTTTATTGATGGAATTATGAACCATAATGTTTATATAAACATCTTAAAAACACATCTGTCCAGAAGTGTGAATAATATGGGTCTTTCTGAGGATCATATTTTCACACAAGGTAATCATCCAAAACACACAGCTCTAGATGCAAGACTATGGTTGTTGTATAATACTCCACAACGTATGCCGACATCACTGTAATCCCCAGACATGAATCCAATAGAGAATTTGTGGAGTACACTGGAGAAAAACATTAGGAATCATCAGATATCTAATATGAAGGATCTAAAGAACGCTCTACTAGAGGAATGGCGTAAAATTACAGTGGAAACAACACAATCTTTGGTGAAATCCATGCCAAGGAGAATGCAAGAGATTATAAAGAGGAATGGTGGGCCTGCTGTAACACTCTACACCATTTTCAGTAAGCAGACAATTACTTATTTTGCATTCTGTATTGCATATCTTTAATTTTGAATGTTTTACTATGTTTATATGAGTAGTAGTATGTTTCTTTATTGTATTATCTTTTTCACTAATCAATAAATAAGGCAGTGTCCCTGCTGTACTTTCTTCTGATGATTTTCCACTATCCATACATGCTTAAACATAAACTTCTGCATTAGACGAACACTTTTTGGAGTAAATGTATTTGGAACACAGTACACCCACTGCTTACCACACGTATTTAAAATGGTAATATTATTTAATAACAACTGTAGAGGTTGCATCAAAATAAACTACAGTGTCATGTGATTGATAGATATAATGCCACGTTTAGTGAGGTGCTTCTTGAAATAGCTCTATTTCTTGTTGAGCAATATCGGTAGTAAAATGGGTACCGAAGTCTATGTGCTGGAAAATATGTCTCCTCGAAAGAAAAGTTAAATTGAAATTCCCAACGAAAAATCTCTCCATTTCCTTTACGGTAGTTTTACTACCACGGCCCCTCGCTTGTATCCAATAAACGTTCCAACTTCACGTGGTTATCGCTCGGCTGGTATAGTCCGGTTCAATGGACAAAAGCATTGGGAATACTCCATGATGCACTGCTTCTAGTCTGTTGGTTCTTCTGATGGAATATCTGACCATTACTAATAGGTTGATGCATAAGTTCGTAGCTCATCAAATGAAAAACTGTGATATGTAAACCGACTGCACATAAGTTGAATTTCACATAAAAAGTGACAATCGATAAATAAACGCATTGTAACTGGAGTACCAAATCAGAAATAAAAGCGCTATGAACTTATGCACCAACCCAATACTTCAATCAAGTTATATATTGTGACTTTGTGGGTTAGTAGAACTAAACGTTTTGTTTACAGAAATTTAAAATGTTCTTTATTACAAGTAAAACACGCTTTGTTCAACCCTGACAGCAGCAGAATGACGTAACACACACAAATGCAGTCTTCAAGGTCTGTCGTTGCTTCACCACACGTAAACAAACAAAAGAAATCACTTCCCATACACTTCAAATAGCTGCACACACAATTAACAACTCACTGGCAACTGACTGGCAGCTGTCCCACTCATTGTTCTACAATTCAGTCGATCATTCGATAACAATCACGATGCAGCGGGCAATTCCAGACTATCTCTGTCTCTTTCTCTCTCGGCAAGGGTTCAGCGCTCGCCCACGCGCCGGCTGTGGCTTCCGCTAGCGATACAACAATGCATCGGCGACAATATTGTACATAATAGAGCTATTTGAAAAGTAAATTCAAACAGTGAACTACTGTAAACAGTTATTCATGATACTAGCGATTCAAGACGTGTTTTATCCTCGAGTGGAAGGTTTGACACGCTAGTGTATAAATAAGTCTTGATTCAATAGTAACATACAATGTTTTATCCAACACATACCGTAATTATTAAAAAGGTTTACTGCTTTTTTAACAAAACTATAGTAAACTGGAGAAATTACTTGTAATTATTTATTTCTTTGCAATATAGGGCTATTTAAACCAACGCCGGCTGGATGTGTTTCACAAATATCGTTGGCTAATACCTAATATCAGAGAATCGATGTTAGCTAGTCGTTTGTTTTAATTGTTGATATGGTTTGAATAACTTGGGCTAATTAATTCAGTGATTGATTCATTCTTATTAAGAGAAATATTGAAAGAACAGGAAGTTTCTTTACCAGATATATTTTTGAGGAAGCCAATGTGCGTTTTATTAGGTTAACAAACAAATCTAAATATACATACGAAAACGAGTGTACTGTGTTCTGTGATTGGAAAAGGAATATAGAATGTGAACATGGAAAATATTTGTTAATTACTAAATGAATACAAGCTTTAGCTGCAGTTACAGATTTACATTTCGGTGTTAAAGCTACAATAAATATTATACATGAAATGTAGGCCTAGTGATCATATCTTATTCCTAAAGTGGTTAAAGTGAAATTTTATCAATGCTTAATATTTAAGTGGTACTTTAGTAGTATAGGGCCGTATTTTGGTCCGGACCAACTTGCTACTTCCGGTGTAGTAACGGTGGACCATCGATTTTCTTATTCATAAACGGGGTTTAGCGTCAGTCCGGGGACCAAACACGTTGGTCCGGCTCAAATTTTGGTCCACCTCCGAGGAGTAGAATAAAGGCAGACTATCTTTGCAACATGGACGACAATGAAAATATGAATGTAGCTGTGGTGCGTATAATTCGTGAAATAAGACGACGGAGAAAAACTTATCTACCAAGAATAGTAATTATTGCTAAGTATGACGACCTAAACTTCAAAAGCAAATAGAGGTTTAGTAAAGCGAACACCAGAAAGCTGATAGAAATGATTCGTCCTAACCTGTACGTGAGGGACGATACTATCTCAATTGACACTCAAATCCTAACAGCACTTCGGTATTATGAAAGAGGAGGATATCAAGACAACACTGCTGACCTGCATCAGTAAGCCGCATTATCAGCAAACTCGTTATAAATTCTCCTCCATACCTCCCCCTCCTCTCACATTTGTTTTAGTCGAAACGGATTTATTTTCTATAATGTTCATTCTTTTTTGGATTAGAGAAAACATTAGTCTTCCTCTGACCAATTGATATCATGCTTCTTCATATTATCCATATTCGCAGTACACCAAACTACCTAACCTCAAACAGCAGCAGCAACCGTAAGAATGCTTAAGAAGCAGCTGTGAAGCTACCACAGAGATTTATAAACTTGTAGGTACACTGTGGTTTGTTTAGCACTCTGTGGGATCCGCGCATGAGCAGAAGAAGATTTCTACGTCGTGTAACACTTGCTCCGAGGCTTCTTATCGTCTATGAATACCAAAAAGTTAGACCACCTTTGGTCCGGACCAAGTTAGTCAGAAGATAGTCTAGACCAAAGTGGTAACTATGAATACGGCTCTTTAATTTCTATTATTAAAATACAAGTAAATCTTGAATTAATATTATAAAATTTGGGATAGGAACGTAACAACAGCATAATGGAATAGCATTGGCACTATGGCCCGCATTTAAAACAAAGTATTGGGAAATTAGCAAACTCTTGCAAGATGGCATCTGCAGTTGTAGTGGGATTGTTGGATGCTCTTTAAGTTAACCCCATAACCGAAAGTTGATCACGGAGGCTACATTGTTAGTGTCTACAGGTGACATGATCGCTAAATCTGCATAATTGTTTTGCAGGAGTTTAGATGTAGGTTGGAGAGCCATCTTTGTTGAAGATTAAGTATTCCATATCGTGATTACTCAGTCTAGGGATGATGAAATTCTGCAACATGCTATGGTAGCATCACCTGTTTACTATAACGGCTTCTCCCATTCCATAATTGTTTTCTTCGAAGGAATATGGGCCAATGATGAACTGGGAAGTGAAGCCATCAGGTAGTACTCATCAATAACTTACTGAAATCTGAACATACTTTTCTGACCAAAGTCTCCAAGTACGTGTTACAAGTTAAAATTCCTATAGTTGTAGCTAAAACATTTATTAACATAAGAGATTTCTTCCGAGCTTTGGAGCCGTGGTCTGATGGAGTTAAGCTGTACATACGTTTCGTCCATCCCTGCGGTGGATATCATCAGCCGGGTTCACAGATGCGGGTAGCGGGTAGCGTGAGGGTTTTAATGATGGCACGTTTCTGTTTAGGGTGATGGTTGGAGTTTTTGTTTAGATATCTGTCTGTATGGGTAGGTTTGCGGTATACTTTGTGTCGGCTCCTTACAACAGGAACTCCGTCACCTCCAACAGGCCTTACGTTCCAACGGCTAGACAGCACGTGAAGTCCGCAGAGCTACACGACCACGTAAATCTCGCCCTGCCATCTACGAGAACAGTCCGGATGAATACAAAGGCTATCATTCCTGCCATATTTTAAGAATGTGACGGACAGAACTGAGCGCCTGCTTAAAAGCTTCAAGGTTAGAACTATTTTCAAGCCCACTAGGCAGATTAATTCGTTATTACGCTCATCCAAAGACCCCAGGGACCCTCTCGCTTCAGCCGGCGTCTACCGTATTCCTTGTTCCTGCGGTGCTGTATACGTCGGTACCACACAACGCAGTTTCAACACCCGGCTTTCAGGACACAAGGACAACTGCCGTCTGGGACAATGGGACAAGTCAGCGGTCGCTGAACATGCCATCTGGACCGATGGTGAACATATTATCCAGTATGAGGAGACGAAGGTGCTTTCTTCTACACCACACTACCACGCCAGACTACAACGCGAAGCTATTGAAATCTACAAACACCCCAATAATTTCAACAGAAAGGGAGAGGCTCTTAAACTGAACAACATCTGGCAGACCACCAGACCAGCAGAAGAATCGAGTCGTCCAAGTTTACCTGGACGGAATGGCAGACCAGCAGACCAGCAGAAGAATCGAGTCGTCCAAGTTTACCTGGACGGAATGGTTTCGCCCAGCACCTAGCCGCTTACTGAACCTTCACCTAGAAGATTAAGACTACGCCACTGATGATGTCCACCGCAGGGATGGACGAAACGTATGGACAGCTTAACTCCATCAGACCACGGCTCCAAAGCCCGGAAGAAATCTCTTATGTTAATTCTGACTCCGGCCGTGAAAGCTTCCGAACACTCAAAACATTTATTGTTCAAATCAAAAGTATCTCGTGTGCTGCATTCAGATGATTTTCTCTGCTCTTGTACAAAATATTTTACAAACGTTTATTTCTGGAGCCGCCCTTAATTTATATTGATGATGTAAACAAAGCGGGGAAATGTATTACTCTGCAGGCGACTATGATTGGAGGGAATAGTCGCGTCATGTTATCAACCACGTGTGGAGCATATGCGCTGTCAACGAACTTGAAAAGCTTTGCTTTGTCGTTTTCGATGTTTGAGTAGTTTATTTGGTAGCACTTTTACATTAAATATAAAGGTGTGTCTACTGTGTAATATATTTTTCCTTTGGTACGCTAAAAGTTGACTGAATATTTATAATAGTTACTAAAATATTTGATTTCATCACATAACCTCACCTTATTTATAACAGTAGAATAACAGTGCAAAATAACTGCATCTAGCCACTTTGGCAATGACTTGAAAGTTCCACTGGTATGCAAATGAAAAAAAAAATTACGTACCTCATGAGAAGACAGCTTCGAGAGTTGTGACGTATTTCAGTCGGGAGCGAGGCCTGCAGTGCGTGTGACGTCAGGCAAGAGCCGTGTACTACCAAGTTGCCTGTATACGAGGCATGTTTTTTAAGTTAGTACCGTTTTGCCATTCCGCTGCCACAGCGCTACGATCGGCGTTCCGCGCATGCGCGCTGGTTACCTACATCTCTTGTCTACGTACTGACGTCATTACAGTCTGATTCTTCATTGTATACGTTGGTTACTGAGTGTTTAAGATGCATCCGACAATCGTGAGTCCCGCCGATTGTGAAGTACGGGCTGTTATACGATTTCTTAGTGCTAAAGGCGTAAAACCGATCGATATTCATCGTGAGATCTGTGAAGTTTACGGAGAAAACATTATGAGTGATGGAATGGTAAGGAAATGAGTGAGAGCATTTAAAGATGGCCGCAAAAGTGTGCATGATGAAGAACGGAGGGGCGTCCTTCGGTCGTTACTGAAGATTTGGTGCAGAAAGTGGACGAAAAGGTGAGAGAAAACAGACGTTTTACAATTTCATCATTGTGCGACTATTTTCTCAATACTTTCATAGTGTTTTATATCGCATTGTGACCGAGAACTCGAAGTACCGGAAATTGTGTTAACGTTGGGTTCCGAAAATTTTGACGGATTTGCACAAAACCCAGCGTTTAGGCAGTGCATTGACTTTCCCTAAGCGGTACCACAATGAAGGTGAAAGACAACAGAAAAAGAGATGAATCACAGTTTGAAATTCTTCACCACACAGGCACTCAGGGTTGGATGTTAAGTGAAAGCGTGATAAGTATTCAACAAATTTACCATGTCCACTTAAAAATTGTGTCAAAACAAAATTTGGTACAAAAGTTTCACATTTTCCTCTGTCATATGCACTAGGGAAAAATAATGTTTTTGTTAAACTTACATTTGGAGTTGTTAGCCATTGTTGGTTCCATTCTTCAAGAATATGTTGATGTATTATTCTCCTTACATTAGAAATAGGACATAAAGAGTATGTCACAGGAAGATTGGATTCTGTAGCCTTCTTAGCCAAGCAATCAGCTCTCTCGTTACCTAAAATTCCACTGTGTCCTTTAACCCATCCCATGCAAATATGTCCTGGATGGTTTTGAAGCAAGGTTCTGATTTCATGTGCTAATGAATTTAAATTGTATTTATCATTAATAGCGAGCAGAGCTGATTGCGAATCACTAAAAATACGGGCACTGTTCCCATTAACAGTACACCATTTTATAGCTTCTTTAATTGCTAAGAGCTCCGACTGGAATACAGAACATTCAGGTGACAATTTAAACATGGAGTGAGATAGTTCCGTTTGGTTTTCGTAAACAACAAAAGCACATCCTACTGCAGATATATTATCTTCAAATTGGTAACGCGGACCAACTGTATACATGTAATAATCATGAAAATTACATATTTCCTTTAGACAGGTTACAAAACTTGATGGGTGTCCTGCTGTGGTAGGTTGCTCCGGGATTTGTAGTTTTAAGTGAGACAGATAAGACGCACATTGACGTTCATGTCTTAAATTCGTAATAGTTGCTGTTGATAAACCAGTGAGAGCCAAAGGTTCGATGTCAGCTATAATCTAAGCTGCATCAGTGGAGATTGTACGATATCCTCGAATTATGCGAAGGAGGAATCCTCTTTGAATTTGTGCAAGTTTTTAACTGCTCATTTTTATTAAGAACATCCTGGAATGCAGATACACCATACAAAATTAGGGGCACTACAGCACCTTGATATATAATTTTAAGAATACTAGAATTCAGACCCCAGAAGGGTTTTCTTGTTGTTGCGAGGGCACCAAGGAGCTTGCTGGCTCTTTCAGCAATATAATCAAAGTGTGATCGAAATGTTAATTTACAATCCAGTATAACGCCGTAGATACCACCTTCAAGTTGACGTTATTCATGGTAAGAGTAATGGGCTCCATTTTTCTTCTTCTGGTGACAATCATCGCCAAGGTTTTGTAGGGATTAAACATAAGTTTATTTTTAATTCCCTATGAGTGTATTACTTTAAGTGCTTCATTAGTTCTTTCTTCAAGGATTTTAGCATTATTTGATTTAACAAGTAGTAGAGCATCATCTGCATAAGCAAAAATACTACAATCGACAAAGATAAAATTATTACTGTTGCTTTTCTTGTAAGTGCAAGAGAATATAGAAATACGGCATACTTTAAGCAGTAGTCAAATTTTTTAAATGTGTTTAAAATCATTTAAAGTGTAGTATATTCCAACATTTCCTCATACTTACAAGAAAATTAGCAATAAGATAAATAAGATAAGATAAATGTTATCTTCATTAACATGAAGTAGATAGAGAAATAAGTGTTTGTAAAAAGAGTTGCACAAGAGTAGAAAATTTAATTTCACTGCAAATAGTTCTTTTATAAAGCATCACCATCGAGAAGTACTGAATGTAGTAGCGTAATCTTCAAATTGCTAAACGGCAGGCTTGTAAAACAGGCCCTTAAGGCAGGCGTGAATTCTCTTACCTCGCGAGGGATTCACGTCACACTTCCTCTGCTAAACGTGTTATCCTTCCTTACAGTTAAGTCTTCAGTTTTCCGATCTCTCGCGTATTGATTTTGCCGTCAGCAAGTTAATGCGCACACCTTCATACCTTTGAGTAAATAAACCCGCTTGAAGCACTCCAGAGGAAATTATGTTACATTCAGTTAACTCGCAGTGCTGTTAATTCTTGTTTAGATTATATAAACCATTCCTATCAGAGCTTAGTTCTCCATTTACTTAATCCTAATCGAAATAAAACCTTACGTAAATAGTTTGTTGACATATATTTGTAGTTACTACAGGGACAGTGTACACAGAATGACAAAGAGATTATGAAACAATTGAATAAATAAGTATTTATAGTAAAATTAAATTAGCATATTATGTGAATTTGTGTTAAATGTTAATCGGTTTCGTTGGTGACCGTATTCGAAAGGTTCTGGTTCGATTCCCGTGGCCCAGGTACCTCACCCATGGATTTTTCGGGGGTTTTCCAGCCGTCAGGCGAATGCTGGGTAGGTTAATTACATCCCCTGAATTTCCTGTTCCTTCATTTCATCTCTATTATCACTTCACATCATCTAATGGTCTCTTTCAGGGTAAAAGTGTCGGCGGGTGTCTCGGTGTTGCACGGCAGGATGATATTGTGGCTCTGTGGGTTCGTAGAATTAAAAGTCTAGTTTGCAGAGCTTTAAAATGCTCTTTACTACAAGTAAAAACACGCTTTGTACAAGTCTAACAGCAGCAGAATGACGTAACATACACAAACGTAGTCTTCAAGGTCTCTCGTTGCTTCACCACACGTAATCAAACAAAAGAAATCACTTCAAATAGCTGCACACACACAATTAACAACTCTCTAGCAACTGACTCGTGACTCTCACACTGCTGGCTTTAATACCTCCAAATATTGTTCCAGAAAGCCTCCGACGTTTCAAGGCCTTTCGCGGCGCAGCGAGAGAAAGAAGTATCTCTGTCTCTCTCTCTCTGTTTCCCCCTCTCCCTCGGCAAGCGTTCAGCGCTCGCCCACGCGCCAGCTGCGGCTTGCGGCACTATCTGTCTCTTTCTTTCCTGCCCACGCGTGACAAGCAGTGACTTGTCGGAACTCCAACGAAATAATGCATCAGTGACACTATGCTCTTGGCATACCATCATCCTCCGGTAGATCTCGGTCAGGGTGAGTTACCTGGATAAGGTTTTTCCGGGGTTTTCCCTTGTCCTTCAAGATGAATGTCGGGTAACTCTAAGCTCCACGGACCCTGAACTCATTTGAGCATCATTTCACCCAATTCATTCGCCGTCTGATATGACTTAACGTTTGAGAACGTAAATTACAAAAAAAAAAAAAAAATCCTCCGGTTGGATGACTTCTGTTCTCCAAACCCATCTGGTGAACCATTTCCGGACCACAGTAGGGTGGGATTACGCTTGCACTGGCCTGCCTAATAAAGTAGAGACCTTGCCCTCTACACTGTGTGGCTCTTCTCTTGCCTTATCCTTCCTCAGGTGGGTGCCCCACTTGGAGGCATACGTACAATAGACCGAGAACGTCTCTAAGTACTTCGCTTATTCACAAACAAAATAAGTTAGTTAGTTACTAACACTCCCCACATGGCAACCTTGGCCTTCGGGGTAACCTCACCCCACCAAGTGATGACCGGACCCATTTCTCAGGTGGAGGCACCCAGAGGGCGGTGTCCATTACCTCCGATGATAGGGTGATAGTGAAGATGGCGGTGAGGTGAGAGGACCTACAGTTTTTACCGTGGACTCCGAACCACGTTGGGCATAGGGGATACTTCACGTGTGCTAGACAGAGGTGAAGGCGTGGATAGGGCCGACTTAAAATCGCCAACCCCAGAGCCGGGAATCGAACTCGGGACCCTTAGAACGGGAGCCGCGAACGAAACCACCGCGCTACCCCGGCGCCCACAAACAAAATAATAATAATAATAATAATAATAATAATAATAATAATAATAATAATAATAATAATAATAATAATAATAATAATAATAATAATAATAATAATAATAATAATAATAATAATAATAATAATAATAATAATAATAATAATAATAATAATAATAATAATAATAATAATAATAATAATAATAATAATAATAATAATAATAATAATAATAATAATAATAATAATAATAATAATAATAATAATAATAATAATAATAATAATAATAATAATAATAATAATAATAATAATAATAATAATAATAATAATAATAATAATAATAATAATAATAATAATAATAATAATAATAATAATAATAATAATAATAATAATAATAATAATAATAATAATAATAATAATAATAATAATAATAATAATAATAATAATAATAATAATAATAATAATAATAATAATAATAATAATAATAATAATAATAATAATAATAATAATAATAATAATAATAATAATAATAATAATAATAATAATAATAATAATAATAATAATAATAATAATAATAGTAATAATAACAATAGCGAAACGTATTATATGATTCTAACTTGTTTTCTTAATGTCACATGGTAAATATAAATATTTTAGTATTACCTTGCATAAATAATAATTTTTGGGTAATTCACTGCATTTTGTTCGAGAAGTATTACATGCATTTCAATGCATTTAGAAGACTTAGAGTTTCAAGAGTTAAACAGAGGCAAGGAGTGCTAAAAAAATTATCACAAAGGTTATCGAAAGAAAAAGAAAGATTAGTACAGTGCTCTGAAAATCTGAAGAATATAAAATAATAAAGTTCGTCAGACTTTGTATTTTATAAGTACTAGATACTTTCTTAGAATAACAAAATGTGGGCATATGATTCTAATGTATCGTCGAATCAAAGGAAGGAAGGCGAGAAGAATTGAGCTAAGGAAATAAGAGTGACATGAATTTGGGAAAAATAAAAATTAGACAAAAAGAGGGGAGAAACAAACAGATGAAAATCAGATTAGGAAGAGGCTAGAGGAATTTAAGTATAAAATGTGGATGTCACTAGTTGTAAACAAACGTGGTAAAAAAAGGTGGAGCTGTAGTTCAGGGAGAAAGTTAAAGGGGAGAAGAGAAGGAAAATTTTTCAATAAATGATTATGGAAGTAAACATTAAATATAGCACACAAATAGTATTTATGCTAGAGTGATGAACATTTTTCAGTGTCATCACTGATCTCTCAGGACATAATGTTAGTAGTTTCAGTGATTTGAGTCCTTTTGTTTTTTTACAGTGAGTGCCAGAAGTGATTGAAGTGTAAGATGGAGAAAATCGAGGCCCGTAGTGTGATCAGCTTCCTGCATTTAAAGGAAAAATCTGCCCGGGAAATCCACGATGAGATGACGGCTGTTTATGTAAATGATTGCCCATCGTATGACACTACTGTGAGGTAATAAAGGAATTTTCAAACTGGTCACATGTCCCTGACAGATGAGCCAAGAGCTGATAGACCGTCAGCTGTCACAGTGAAGAAAGTGGAGTGTTTAATACTGGAAGACAGACGAGCAATCATCCAAATGATCATGAATGAGACACATCTTAGTTATGGTAGTGTGTGGAAAATTATTCATGACGAACTGCACATGTCTAAGGTGTCTGCACGGTGGATTCCACGTTTGCTAACCCCTTTCCAAAACAAACACGGCGTGACCTTTCAAGACAGACGTTGATGCTGTTGGGACAGGATGAAGATGATTTTTATTTTATCGTCTGGTAACCATGGATGAATGCTGGATCTATCAGTATGATCCAGAGACAAAAGCAATGAGCATGAAATCTAAACATGCCCATTCCACTCTCCCTAAAAGGCAAAAGTGCAAAGGCCTGCTGAGAAGGTCAAGCTTTCAGTTTTCTGGGACTGTCGTGTACTCATCTTGCCAAGAGTCAAACCATCACTGGCAGATACTACTGAAATCTTCTGGACAAGTTACGAGCAGCTCTGATTAAGAAACGACGCGGCATGTTCGTCTTCTGGCTGACAGTGCACCAGCTCATTCATCTCAAGTTGCAGTTGACAAAACAAGGGAATGTAGCTTTGAGAATTTACAGCATCCACCTTATTCGCCTGATCTCGCACCAAGTGACTTTTTCTTGTTCCTGAAAATGAAGAATCTGTTGCATGTTCGCCGATTTGATAACACAAATGACGTCATTAATGAAGTGAAAGAGGGGTTTAAAGCAAATTCTGAAAATTAAATGAAATGTGTAGTGTTTAACGCCCGCTTTTACTACATACGGCACCGCAGGCGATGACACTGATGATACATGAAATGAAGATGGAGCACCGGTGGAATGAGATGGCGGGGGAAACCGGAGATCCCAGAGAAAACCCGCCCCAGCGCCGTCTTGTCCACCACTTTGTCCACCACCACCACATCTCTCATTGTGGTCGCCTGGGATCGAACCCGGGTCGCCTTGGTGAGAGCTAAGCGGTCTAACCACTGAGCCACGGCGCGGCCGCAAATTCTGCAGACTTCTACAATCAAGGTATTCGGAAGGTGAAGAAACTCTGGAAAAAAAATTATGAATCTGGATGTTGACTACTTAGAGAAGGTCTAGCAAGCATGTATGAACACAAGCTCTTTATAAAACAATTTTCAATGGTGATCCTTAAAACTTCGCGCCACCCCTTCGTACTTTTAGTTGACCAATGAAATTCATTTTAAAAAAAATGTTTTTTTTTTTTTTTTTTTTTTTTTTTGCATAGGAAATTAAAGAAAAAATTTAGAAAGGCTTCTAATATTTACTTCAACTTACCAAGATTCGAAATGGAGACCTCTTGAATGTGTAATAAACACCCCATTCTGAAACCATAGAAATAGATAATAAATATTTTTTGATTTTATTATAATAATAGCTTCATGTAAAACAGTTAAATTATTCGTGAAAGTCTTTGTAAATGCCTTACTTGATTGTTCCGTTACTTTCTGACGAGGAAACATTCTCATTTGGAAAGCTACCTGGTGTTATTACAGAATGACTTAAGGCGATGTTGTTACTTCAATTTACAGTCGTTTCGTAGGGATGTTCCACGTTTCTGAGAAAATAACCTTATGGAGTGACAGTGAACAGTTTTTCCGCAAGAAAGTCAATGACATCATGTGAGCAAATAAACAGGTTAGCGTACGTCACGCTATGTGCACTATCCTTACTTCCTGGTCATCACTGGACATGTCCCCAGCAATGTCGCTCATAGCTGGACTACCATAGATGGGACACGAAACCGTGACCTGATGGTATATATTACTTGCGCTGCCCCTATAGCAACCATATGACCTCCAGTTAGAATGACAACAATATATTTAACATTCTGTTATTTAAGTGTGCTGTCAGTTACCAATATCATATCAGCGCCACCGGTGTGCCGAAATTTGTCCCCAAGAGTTCTATTACATGCCAATATATCTACTAACACGGAACTATCGCCTTTAAGCACAGCCAAAAACAGTGGTTTGGATCCGGGACCTATCACTCTCAATCACCCAAAGGACTGGGTTAATAATGTCTGTTTGTGACATGTATGATGCCATCCGCAATATATTAGTATGCTGCCAGCTGCTAAAGTGGTGAACAGTGTGATCTTTCTCTGAGGTTATGTGTTGGTGGGTGTGAAAACAAGCACCAGTTAAATCCCAGCCTCTGTAGAGTAGGTGTCTGCCTCAGGTTCAAGTTATCTGGATAACGTTTCTTCCCGGGTTGTCTCTTATCCTGAAAAATGAATGTCTGGTAACTCTAAGCTCTATGTAGCCTGTACTCATTTAACCATCACTTCATTCATCGTCTGATATGACTTAACGTTGAAGGTTTTCACTTATCCTGAAAGATGAATGTCTGGTAACTCTAAGCACTATGTACCCTGTACTAATTTGAACATCATTTTATTCATCATCCGATATGACTTAACGTTGGAGGTTTTCCCTTATCCTGAAAGATGAATGTCTCGTAACTGTAAGCTCTATGTACTCTGCACTCATTTGAACATAATTTCATTCATTTTCCGATATGACTTATCATTGGAGGTTTTCCCTTATCCTGAAAGGTGAATGTCTGGTAACTTTAAGCTCTATGTACCCTGTACTCATTTGAACATCATTTCATTCATCGTCCGATATGACAACGTTGGAGGTTTTCCCTTATCCTGAAAGATGAATGTCTGGTAACTTTAAACTCTGTGGAACCTGGACTCATTTGAACGTCATTTCATTCATCGTCGGATATGACTTAACATTGGAGGTTTTCCCTTATCCTGAAAGATGAATGTCTGGTAACTTTAAGCTCTATCTGCCCTGTACTCATTGGAGCATCATTTCATTCATCGTCCGATATCACTTAACGTTGGAGGTTTTTCCTTATTCTGAAAGATGAATGTCTGGTAACTCTAAGCTCTATGTATCCTGGACTGATTTGAACATTATTTCATTCATCGTCCGATATGACTTAACGTTGGAGGTTTTCCCTTATGCTGAAATATGAACGTCTGGTATCCCTAATCTCTATGGATCTTTGGCTCATTTAAGCATCATTTCATTTATCGTCCGATATGACAACGTTGGAAGACGTATATTAATGTAAACGTATGAAAAAGTCATCTAAAATGAGGTAAACTTTAGAATATGGGCAGAAAATTGGACATATACATTTAATTTTCAATAAAATATGAAATGTGTGCAGTTTAATAGAAATTATTATACCCATTTCTAATAAAATTAAACATTTTGATAAAAGTTCCATAAAACGGGCATCTTGGTGTGAAGATTTTCTTAAATGTAAGTTAGATGATTAACTGATTTAGAATTTTCACAGACCCAGGCATACCCATTTTTTGTTTATGTTTTAGGAATCCGCAAAACAAGTACTGCCAGTAAATATGGACATTCAATTTTTAGATGAAATGCAATAACTTCTCTAGGCATTTACTATGTACATGTAAATAAAGTGAAAGCAGTGATTACAGGTCAGTGTTGGACTCAGGACAGAGCCAAGCCAGTGTTAAGTTACAGTATGACGTTAGTGTGAGGCCAGAGCAAAGCCAGAGTGAAGCCAGAGCAGGACCGGTGGCGGGCTGGTACCTAGCCAGAGCCAAGCCAGAGTGAAGCCAGAGCAGGACCGGTGGCGGTCCGGAACCTAGCCAGAGCCAAGCCAGAGTGAAGCCAGAGCAGGATCGGAGGCCGGCCAGAACCTAGCCAGAGCCAAGCCAGAATTAAATTATGGTATGACGTTAGTGTGAGGTCAGAGCAAAGCCAGAGTGAAGCCAGAGCAGGACCAGTGGCGGGCTGGTACCTAGTCAGAGCCAAGCCAGAGTGAAGCCAGAGCAGGACCGGTGGCGGTCCGGAACCTAGCCAGAGCCAAGCCAGAGTGAAGCCAGAGCAGGATCGGAGGCCGGCCAGAACCTAGCCAGAGCCAAGCCAGAATTAAATTATGGTATGACGTTAGTGTGAGGCCAGAGCAAAGCCAGAGTGAAGCCAGAGCAGGACCGGTGGCGGGCTGGTACCTAGTCAGAGCCAAGCCAGAGTGAAGCCAGAGCAGGACCGGTGGCGGTCCGGAACCTAGCCAGAGCCAAGCCAGAGTGAAGCCAGAGCAGGATCGGAGGCCGGCCGGAACCTAGCCAGAGCCAAGCCAGAATTAAATTATGGTATGACGTTAGTGTGAGGCCAGAGCAAAGCCAGAGTGAAGCCAGAGCAGGACCGGTGGCGGGCTGGTACCTAGTCAGAGCCAAGCCAGAGTGAAGCCAGAGCAGGACCGGTGGCGGTCCGGAACCTAGCCAGAGCCAAGCCAGAGTGAAGCCAGAGCAGGATCGGAGGCCGGCCGGAACCTAGCCAGAGCCAAGCCAGAATTAAATTATGGTATGACGTTAGTGTGAGGCCAGAGCAAAGCCAGAGTGAAGCCAGAGCAGGACCGGTGGCGGGCTGGTACCTAGTCAGAGCCAAGCCAGAGTGAAGCCAGAGCAGGATCGGAGGCCGGCCAGAACCTAGCCAGAGCCAAGCCAGAATTAAATTATGGTATGACGTTAGTGTGAGGCCAGAGCAAAGCCAGAGTGAAGCCAGAGCAGGACCGGTGGCGGGCTGGTACCTAGCCAGAGCCAAGCCAGAGTGAAGCCAGAGCAGGATCGGAGGCCGGCCAGAACCTAGCCAGAGCCAAGCCAGAATTAAATTATGGTATGACGTTAGTGTGAGGTCAGAGCAAAGCCAGAGTGAAGCCAGAGCAGGACCGGTGGCGGGCTGGTACCTAGTCAGAGCCAAGCCAGAGTGAAGCCAGAGCAGGACCGGTGGCGGTCCGGAACCTAGCCAGAGCCAAGCCAGAGTGAAGCCAGAGCAGGATCGGAGGCCGGCCAGAACCTAGCCAGAGCCAAGCCAGAATTAAATTATGGTATGACGTTAGTGTGAGGCCAGAGCAAAGCCAGAGTGAAGCCAGAGCAGGACCGGTGGCGGGCTGGTACCTAGCCAGAGCCAAGCCAGAGTGAAGCCAGAGCAGGATCGGAGGCCGGCCAGAACCTAGCCAGAGCCAAGCCAGAATTAAATTATGGTATGACGTTAGTGTGAGGCCAGAGCAAAGCCAGAGTGAAGCCAGAGCAGGACCGGTGGCGGGCTGGTACCTAGCCAGAGCCAAGCCAGAGTGAAGCCAGAGCAGGACCGGTGGCGGTCCGGAACCTAGCCAGAGTCAAGCCAGAGTGAAGCCAGAGCAGGACCGGTGGCGGTCCGGAACCTAGCCAGAGCAAAGCCAGAGTGAAGCCAGAGCAGGACCGGTGGCGGGCTGGTACCTAGCCAGAGCCAAGCCAGAGTGAAGCCAGAGCAGGACCGGTGGCGGGCTGGTACCTAGCCAGAGCCAAGCCAGAGTGAAGCCAGAGCAGGACCGGTGGCGGTCCGGAACCTAGCCAGAGCCAAGCCAGAGTGAAGCCAGAGCAGGATCGGAGGCCGGCCAGAACCTAGCCAGAGCCAAGCCAGAATTAAATTATGGTATGACGTTAGTGTGAGGCCAGAGCAAAGCCAGAGTGAAGCCAGAGCGGGATCGGAGTGGTGGCCGAATCTTAACCAGAGCGAAGCCAGAGCCAGCCATAGCCAAGCCAGAGTTAAGTTACAGAATGAGATAGTGTGAGGCCAGAGCCAAGCCAGAGCGGGATCGGAGTGGTGGCCGAATCTTAACCAGAGCGAAGCCAGAGCCAGCCAGAGCCAAGCCAGAGTTAAGTTACAGAATGAGATAGTGTGAGGCCAGAGCAAAGCCAGAGCGGAGCCAGAGCCAAGCCGTAGCGTTGGCCGGAGCCCCGCCAGAGCAAAGCCAGAGCGGGATCGGAGTGGTGGCCGAATCTTAACCAGAGCGAAGCCAGAGCCAGCCATAGCCAAGCCAGAGTTAAGTTACAGAATGAGATAGTGTGAGGCCAGAGCCAAGCCAGAGCGGGATCGGAGTGGTGGCCGAATCTTAACCAGAGCGAAGCCAGAGCCAGCCATAGCCAAGCCAGAGTTAAGTTACAGAATGAGATAGTGTGAGGCCAGAGCCAAGCCAGAGCGGGATCGGAGTGGTGGCCGAATCTTAACCAGAGCGAAGCCAGAGCCAGCCAGAGCCAAGCCAGAGTTAAGTTACAGAATGAGATAGTGTGAGGCCAGAGCAAAGCCAGAGCGGAGCCAGAGCCAAGCCGTAGCGTTGGCCGGAGCCCCGCCAGATCAAAGCCAGAGCGGAGCCAGAGCGTAGCCAGAGCGGGACCGTAGCGGTGACCGGAGACTAGCCAGAGCAAAGCCAGAGCGGAGCCAGAGCGTAGCCAGAGTGGAACCAGAGCGGGATTGTAGCGGTGACCGGAGACTAGCCAGAGTAAAGCCAGAGCTTAGCCAGAGCGGGACCGTAGTGGTTACCGGAGCTTAGCAGAGCAAAGCCAGAGCGGAGCAAGAGTGGAGCAAGAGCGGGATCGTAGCGGTAACCGGAGCCTAGCAGAGTAAAGCCAGAGCGTAGCCAGCGCGGGACCGTAGTGGTTACCGGAGCTTAGCAGAGCAAAGCCAGAGCGAAGCCAGAGCGGAGCAAGAGTGGAGCAAGAGTGGGATCGTAGCGGTAACCGGAGCCTAGCAGAGCAAAGCCAGAGCGTAGCTGGAGCGGAGCTTGAGCGGAGCCAGAGCCAAGCCAGAGCGGGACCGAAGTGGTGACTGGGGTCTAGTCAGAGTCAGAGCGAAGCCAGTGTTGAGATACGGAATGAAGTTAGTGTGAGGCCAGAGAGAAGCCTGAGCGGGATCGGAGGAGGGCCGGAACCTAGCCATAGCAAAGCCAGAGCCAAGTTAGAGTGGTTTTAGAGTGGAGTTAGAGTGAGGTTAGGGTAAAGCCGGAGAGAAGCCAGAGCGGAGCCTGAGTAAAGCCGAAACAAAGCCAAAGCAAAGCCAAAGTGGAGCCAGAGCGTAGCCAGAGCGGGACCGTAGCGGTGACCGGAGACTAGCCAGAGCAAAGCCAGAGCGGAGCCAGAGCGTAGCCAGAGTGGAACCAGAGCGGGATTGTAGCGGTGACCGGAGACTAGCCAGAGTAAAGCCAGAGCTTAGCCAGAGCGGGACCGTAGTGGTTACCGGAGCTTAGCAGAGCAAAGCCAGAGCGGAGCAAGAGTGGAGCAAGAGCGGGATCGTAGCGGTAACCGGAGCCTAGCAGAGTAAAGCCAGAGCGTAGCCAGCGCGGGACCGTAGTGGTTACCGGAGCTTAGCAGAGCAAAGCCAGAGTGAAGCCAGAGCGGAGCAAGAGTGGAGCAAGAGTGGGATCGTAGCGGTAACCGGAGCCTAGCAGAGCAAAGCCAGAGCGTAGCTGGAGCGGAGCTTGAGCGGAGCCAGAGCCAAGCCAGAGCGGGACCGAAGTGGTGACTGGGGTCTAGTCAGAGTCAGAGCGAAGCCAGTGTTGAGATACGGAATGAAGTTAGTGTGAGGCCAGAGAGAAGCCTGAGCGGGATCGGAGGAGGGCCGGAACCTAGCCATAGCAAAGCCAGAGCCAAGTTAGAGTGGTTTTAGAGTGGAGTTAGAGTGAGGTTAGGGTAAAGCCGGAGAGAAGCCAGAGCGGAGCCTGAGTAAAGCCGAAACAAAGCCAAAGCAAAGCCAAAGTGGAGCCAGAGCAGAACTAGAGCAGAGAAAGTGCAAACTGAGAGCAAAGCCAATGCGAAGCGAAACAATAGCCAGAGCAAAGTTAAAGATAAGTTAAATCAAAGGAAGGATAGTAAAGTGAAATATAGTTTTTGATAGGGCGCTGATGACCATTGAGTTGGTCGTCCTTAAATGCAAATCATCATCATCATCATCATCATCATCATCATTGTTGGACTCACGAGCGAAGGAAAAGGGGTGGCATAAGAACAAATTTGAAAACAGACTGTTCAACTCAGCTTACATTTGGTGAGTGAGTATGTCACAGGTAGCTTAGTAGTTACCTACCTACATAAATCCATGCAGGCGAATATATGTAGTTGATTTTAGTTAATTGCTTGTAATAAATTCTCTTGAGTTTAAACACAAACTTGAGATAGCTAGTTGACCATGTGGTGGTTTCTGTAATGGAAGCCCGGCCAGGCAGTTTTCTACTGTCGTTTCCTTGGGTTATTTGAGGGAATACCTCAAGAGAGTCGAAACACCAGCTGCCTCGGAAATCAAATTTATCACTCCGGAAATATTCGAAGGGAAACGAGATTCGTGCTGATGCATGTGTTGACCGGATCTTAGAGGACGAATGGTCGCATTCTGAGAACCAAAGACATAGTATAAAGAGAATGAACTAAAAAGTAAAGTTCTCTTAGTGGTAAAGGGATAATTGTCATTATTAATTATACTCAAATATCTTCCAACGCTTGATTCATTTCTTGCTTTATACAGCAATATGAATCTAACATCGGTGACATTAAAGCATGTGTTCTAGAACCAACATCTGGTACTTCGCAATTGTCTTACCACTTACGTATTAGGTCGAGAAGGTATTACATTCTACTATAAGCCTGATATCAAGATCTCACTGGATATTCACGATTTGAGGATCCCTGACCCCATAAAAAAAGAAAAAAAAGCGTGTGTGTCTGAACTTCAAGGTCTTAAGCACCAAACCAGATATTTAACTGTAGCCACTTCAAAGGATAGCACACAAAGACTTATAGACAGCCCACACTCTAGACTACGTTTACATAGAACATTTCTTTCTATTTCAATTTTCTCTAAAATGGTTGTAATGATTTTTATTCAAGTACCATTACTTTTTAGATATTTTCATGCCAGGAGGAATTTATATCTTGAACATTCAGGAAAAGCCTTCTTCACTATGGATCATTTGCATAAGCCTTAAACCGTGAGAGATAGACCAAATGTTAGTACATAAAACAGCACATAGTTTAGTCAGTTACAACTTTTGGTGTAGTGAACCATTTTCCAATTATTCCTTGTTATTTGTTAAATTTTCCAAACATACATTTCTCAAATAGAGACACTTTTCGGTATAGGCGGCATGAGACGTCATATCATAGTGACCAGGTCTAAAACATTTTATAATCACCCAAAATCTACTGTATTCCAACATTCATTTGAATATACAAGAAAATATACAAAACGACACTTTTATCTTGATTTTCATGACGTAGATAGTGCAATAAGTGTTTGTAAGAATAGTTCGTAGAAGAGTAGAGAACGGCTAGTTGGACCGACAAATTAGAGAGACTAGCCAAGGCCAACTATTCATGTCTAGCCTTTAGGAAGTTATTCAGTTCGATTAATTACATAGATAGAGGAATAAGTGTTTGTAAGAATTAGTATAAGAGAAGAGAACAGCAGGTTGGACCGACAAATTAGAGAGACTAGACAAGGTTAACTATTCATGTCTACCCTCTAGGAAGTTATTCATTTCGATTAATTACATAGAAAAATAAGTGTAAGAATAGTTTGTGCAAGAGTAGAGAACGGCAGGTTGGACCGACAAATTAGAAAGGCTAACCAAGGCCAACTATTCATGTCTAGCCTTTAGGAATTTATTCAGTTCGATTAATTACATAGATAGAGGAATAAGTGTTTGTAAGAATAGGTTGTACAAGAGTAGAGAACGGCAGGTTGGACCGACAAATTAGAGAGGCTAGTCAAGGTCAACTATTCATGTCTAGCCTTTAGGAATTTATTCAATTCGATTAATTACATTGATAGAGGAAAAAGTGTTTGTAAGAATAGTTTGTACAAGAGTAGAGAACGGCAGGTTGGACCGACAAATTAGAGAGACTAGCCAAGGCCAACTATTCATGTCTATCCTTTAGGAAGTTATTCACTTCGATTAATTACATAGAGAAATAAGTG
The DNA here is from genome assembly GCA_030765055.1 of Mantis religiosa. Classification (NCBI taxonomy): domain Eukaryota; kingdom Metazoa; phylum Arthropoda; class Insecta; order Mantodea; family Mantidae; genus Mantis; species Mantis religiosa. Next base: position 50,340,785 of record CM060960.1, on the reverse strand, counting down.
TAAGAATACTTGTACAAAAGTTGAGAAATTGGTTTGATAACAATACCTTAGATTATTATTTTTAAGATTATTGATTTAGTTTCATTTCTTTTTTATTATCATAGATTTAATCTTTTTGAGAATTCCTTGTTATTCATTTAAAGTTTTAAATTTCTAACAGTTTTCTCATATATGACAGTTCTTTTTCTTTATCACACAAACGGAATGTCAAAGTAATCACAAAGTGACCATTTCTTAAAAGACATGAATATCGCTTAACGCCTGCTATATTCAGGTATTCTGTTGCATTTATAAGGACATTTTGCAAATTATTATCTCATTTATGGCATAAGTAAATAGAAACATGGGTTTGTAATGGGAATTGCTACAAATGTGTATAGAAAAAGTCCTGTAAAAATAACATCAGGTTTTTCCCCCCCAGGTGAAAGTAACTTTTGAATATTGAAAGCGTTTGAAGCAGTCATTTATCACGTCTTAATATTAAAGTGTTTTTTTTTTTTTTTCAGTTTTAAGCTTATCGTAAATTCCACTCAAACAAAAATGTCAGAGATGAAATGTTTGCAGACAGCTATTCGAATAGACTTTAGTGGGATTATTCTGTGTAGGTCGCGCGAGAGAGGGGGGATCATGTCAAATGCTGCAGTCCATCCCCTTTTAATGAGAGTATAAAAAAATCTGCAGTGCTTTGGCATCTTAAATTACATGACATGCCCGCTTTCAAAATAAGGACTAAAAAAAGACTGAATTGTCAACTCGGCCATACGGTCTCCTGCAGTGAAATGCTCTGTTATCTGGCGTGCAAACCCGCTTAGCTTTTCTTTCAGTTCATTTGGAAGCGTGGCCTACATTACAGTGACAACAAAGAGGAGTTCCATGCCGTAATGCTGTTTAAAGCCTAACACTAATCTTGCCGTACGTCAGTGTTCTCAAACTCTTCTGCCTCACGGACACACTTATCATCTAACAACTTGTTCGCGGACCCCCGTAGTTTGGCAACTTAATTTACACAAGAGCTGTTCAATAAAGAATCATCGTAATTTTTTAGGATCATAATCTTTTTGCACTAAAATTCAATCTTATTATATTCTGTTAGCTTAATTTGAAACAAACACGCCGTAGTAGTTTCATTGTTGGTACTCCTGGTTCCCGCCTTTGAGAACCAGGCCAGTTCAGATGTGTTCAGTATCGCCTACCGCCGCAATGGAGGTAACACGCGAGGAACAATATGCTGCGTTGAAATTCTGCTTTCGTCTCAACAAATCTTCAGTTGAGGACTATACAATGTTACAGACGGCCTACGGTGAATCTGTTCTTCCCTACAGTACAGCTCGAAGGTGGTTTAAAATTTTTAAAGAGAGGAGAAATTAAATTTCAAAGGAAGGTGGACCCGGTGCTCCAGTTACTGCTCTTACGGAAGAAAATATTAACACTGCTATTACCATTGAGAGAGAGGATCGACAAATTACCTTAAGATCACTTTCTGAAATACTGAACATTTCATTGGGTGCCACCCACATGTTGGTGACAGAAACATTACACATGAGACGTGTTTGTGCGCGATGGGTTTCAAGACTGTTGACTCCCGAAGAAAAAGACATTCGCATGCAGGTCTTCATCCAGCTATAGTTGATGTTAGAGAAAGATCCCTAGCTTCTTTCAAACGTAAACACTGCTGATGAAACTTGTCTACATCATTTTGATCCTGAGAGCAAACAGAAAAGCTCAGTGTGGAAATCTCCTTCATCACCAACCCCCAAAAAAGCAAAAGTGGTTGCTTCTGCTGGGAAAGTTATGGTCATCTCATTCTTTCATATTCATGGAATGGTTTATCAGCATGTTGTACCTGCACACACATCAGTAGCTGGGCAATACTACGGGGATGTCCAGAAAACACTGCAAGTCCGTACCAGGCGCAAAATACATATTTCCGTGAAGCAGGCTGGATGCTGCAGCACGATAATGCGCGGCCGCATATTGCCAATGTTGTTGCTGAATATCTTGCAAAAATTAACATGAAGTGCGTCCCTCACTCTCCCTATAGTCTGGATTTGGCCCCATGTGGCCTTTTTCTATTCCCCAAATTGAAGAAAGGCCTTCGTGGGAGGCATTATCCATCATCAGAAGCAGTGGTGAAGGCTGCGGAGACTATTGAAGGATCTCTGTAAAAATGGTTTCCAGCATGTCTTTGAAGACTGGCAGAAACGCTGGGACAAGTGCATCGCATTCAGGAAGGATTAAGAAGGTCTATCAAAATTATGAGGATGAGTAAAGGTACGTTGTCAAAAAAAAAAAAAAAAAAAAAAAAAAAAAAAAAAATGTGATCATTCTTTATTGAAGAGCCTTCGTATTAATTTGAACTGTGCAACTATTTTCTATTGAATAAGCTCAGTTAAGGTTGGTTTAATATTGGTGATTCTTACTCTCAAGTCCTTCGGCAAGTACATTGGTACGTCTGTTTCTCTTCAGTAGCTTGATGTTGCACATCACTGAAAATATTTGCTCGGACATATAGGTGATTGGAAAGGGCGCAATATACATCATTTTGTAGCAAGTTCAACAACCTTCCGTGACTGCTATTATAGCGCTGTACCACGCGCTCCCAACTGTTACATTGATTGTACCTCTCAGCTTGTGACATCGTTACGGCATAGATGTATAAATTTTTTTAAGTAAAACAAATGTAATTCAGCACCCAGCAGATAAGTGGCTCAGTAAATACAATTCTACGTTTTCTATAGCTTTAGTTCAACATTATAATTTGACTCAAGGGACACATCGCGGACCCCCGAGGTTCCTGGACCACACTTTGAGAAACGCTGCCGTACGTCGTTGCAGTGTTGGCTTTCCCAAAATTGACTGTACAAATCTTTATTAAAGTACCATATGTTTATGATACTTTCAGAGAAAATAAAATGCATATTCTGGCTTTGTGGGTTCGTAGAATTAAAGGTCTAGTTTGCAGAAACTAAAATTCCTCTTTATTTCAGAAAAACGCAGTGGCGGCTCTTGCCGATAAATAACAGCGTGCTTCGGGAAAAAAGTTCATGCGACTCACATAGTTTCGAAAAATAAAGTCCATGTTTCTTCATGGTATAAACAACATTTCTACTCCTTTTCGCTTTTTGCTCAATTTTAGATCGGGTATTGCTCGCCCTGAAATTTTTTATACCAATCCTTTCTTCTAATGCTCGCCTTGAAAAGTTAGTTTTTAGAATTTCATTAGCAGTGTTAATTATTTATTGGTTAAAGTTATCGTTACTCATATATTGAATAAAACGAATTTATAACACGTTTCACACTCACACACAAAATAAAGAAACTAATATCAGCCACAAATAACGTTACACAAAGAAAAATTTGGATACAATACGAGCATGCGAGCCACATTCACTTGTTATTGTCGCTGGAATGGAGTATCGTGCCAACATGATAGGTACATCCCCATCTGTCCTTTGATTTAATAACCATTAGGTATTGGATCTGTTTACGTAAGTAGGACGGAATTAGTTTCTACAACTAAAATATAAAGTAATGATAGATTGTTTAACGATTTTTAATGCATATTCAAGTTCTGCAGCTGTAACTATGAGTGTTGGTGGTCCTGCTTCTTCGTGCAGCGAATGATCACCGCGCAACAGCCGGATGCAGCACGTATTTGTGCGAAAATCTAGGGAACTTAATGACATCAGGTAGGCAAGAGGGGAAGGTTGTACGCATGCGCTGGCTCTCAGCACATTGACGGCACGGATGCGTTCCATTAGTTACGCAGGTGTTTTCCATGCATCAAGAGTTTATTATTGGTCGTACTCGATTTCTTATACTTACAATAATGCATTGTTATTTACATGGTCTTTTAAAATTTCTACAATGTCATTTATAAAACAGAACGAGCCGCCTCTGGTAAAACGACGCTTTGTACACCCCTTACAGCAGCAAAATGACGTAACATACACAAACACAGTCCTCAAGTATTCTTAATACTTTTTCTGCAAGTACCTTCAATTGGTGGAATACTTTGGATCAACTGTCTGTTGGTTTGGGACAAATGGTCTGCATATTAACAAAGAAAAAACACAAACTATTGTATTTAAATTAAAAGATAAACAGAGTCAGGAGCAGAGAGTTAAACTACTTGGAATATGGTTGGACAACAAGCTTTGTTGGAAATTCCACATAACAGAAGTATGCAAGAAGTTTTCAAATGTTTTATTTCTCTTAAGAAAACTTAAAATGTGTTTCCACTAATATTTTGTTAAGTGTTTATTATAGTTTATTTCACTGTCACTTGAATTATGGCATTTTGCTATGGGGTAGCAGTGGAGAAACCAACCAGGTTATTTTGCACCAGAAGATGGCTCTTAGAATAACAAAAAATTGTGATTCTCGCCAACACTGTGGAACTATCTTTAAAGAATTTGGTATTTTAACTGTAGCATCTCTGTATGTATTTGCATGTTTGAACTTCATTCATTTTCAAAAGACAGATGAGGTACATTTTTCTGATATACATGCTCATGATACTAGGGGTAGAGATAATATGGTATCTCCTAAATTTCGCTTACAGAAATCTCTGGATTCTCATCTGTACCTTGGAGTGAATTTGTACAACAAATTACCTTTAAATCTAAGACAAATTATAAATGAAAATTCTTTTAAAACTAGAGTTAAAAGTAGCATTGAGTTACTTAATTTTTATACACTACAAGAGTACTTTAATGTAGATTCATTTTAATGACCTGCTGACAAAACCTATTGCATTGTATGCCAAATGGTTATATTATTATTATTATTATTATTATTATTATTATTATTATTATTATTATTATTATTATTATTATTATTATTATTATTATTATTATTATTATTATTATTATTATTATTATTATTATTATTATTATTATTATTATTATTATTATTATTATTATTATTATTATTATTATTATTATTATTATTATTATTATTATTATTATTATTATTATTATTATTATTATTATTATTATTATTATTATTATTATTATTATTATTATTATTATTATTATTATTATTATTATTATTATTATTATTATTATTATTATTATTATTATTATTATTATTATTATTATTATTATTATTATTATTATTATTATTATTATTATTATTATTATTATTATTATTATTATTATTATTATTATTATTATTATTATTATTATTATTATTATTATTATTATTATTGTTATTATTGTTATTATTATTGTTATTATTATTATTGTTATTATTATTATTGTTATTAATATTATTATTGTTATTAATATTATTATTGTTATTATTATTATTATTAATGTTATTATTATTATTAATGTTATTATTATTATTATTGTTATTATTATTATTATTATTATTATTATTATTATTATTATTATTATTATTATTATTATTATTATTATTATTATTATTATTATTATTATTATTATTATTATTATTATCATTATTATTATCATTATCATTATCATTATCATTATCATTATCATTATCATTATCATTATCATTATCATTATCATTATCATTATCATTATCATTATCATTATCATTATCATTATCATTATCATTATCATTATCATTATCATTATCATTATCATTATCATTATCATTATCATTATCATTATCATTATCATTATCATTATCATTATCATTATCATTATCATTATCATTATCATTATCATTATCATTATCATTATCATTATCATTATCATTATCATTATCATTATTATTATTATTATTATTATTATTATTATTATTATTATTATTATTATTATTATTATTATTATTATTATTATTATTATTATTATTATTATTATTATTATTATTATTATTATTATTATGATCATCATCATCAACGTCGTCTGCCACACGTTCACACAGCTGCACACTCAATTAACAACTGCAACTCGCAACTGACTCCGTTCTGATAGCCACGGCGCTTTCATACCTCCACTCGTTCTAGAATTCATTGGACCGTTCGATAACAATCACGATGTCAGCGGGAAATTGCAGACTATCTCTGTTTCTTTCTCTCTGGGTTTCCCTCTCTCTAGCAAGCATCCAGCTCCGCGCTCACGCACTGGCCACCTCCCGCCGCACAACAATGTCTCGCGACAATATCTTGGATTTTCTGAGAATAGCCTGAGAAGTCCTCTTCTTTCTGGATGACTTTTTAATAACTAGTGAACAGACAAAATTTTGCTATACAGAAAATGTGCATCTCATCTGTTACAAAACACAGTTTGTTAATTTTTTAAGCAGCATAGCGTGTTTTACATTTGCCATTAAAAGATAACGGAATTTGAAAGTCATCACAAAGCAGCCAGCTCTTAAAATGTTTAACTATCGCTTAATCTTTTGTATTCTTCTGTTCCCATTCTAGAAGGATATGTATCACAATAACACTGAGAAAAAAATTGAATGCTTCGAGCACTTCATGAGGCAATTCCTACTAATTTTGTGTTGAGAAAAACAAATATGACAATAAAAAATTTATTAGCTCTAGTTTCTATGATATACACAAGGTGGAAGTATTACATATTAACGGATTGAGAGAAAAGGATACATTTTAATTACATACATGCTAACAATGAAGGTGCATTTGATTTTTTAAACTGGCAATTACATGCTAAGAGTTCTAAATTGCTGGACATATACTTCACAGATAGTCGTGTCTGAAGAGAATCATGTGGTGGCCTATTGACTTCGTCGTCTTTTAGCTTGCCTCTTGTGATGGACTTCCGCAGAATCCCTAAACAAAGATCAACAGTAATCCGCAAGCATTACTTCATTCCAACGGCCCTGATATCTTTGTTCTATAACAGAAATGTCCTGATGGAATCCCTCCCCATGTTCATCACTAACAGCTCCACAACTAGGAGGGAAAAAGTCTAGGTGGGAGTAGAGAAAATGGATCTTAAGGGACAAGTTGCTCCCAAGGTTACGGTATTTTTGTAGGAGCACTGTCACCAAATGCTTGTAGTTGTCATCTCTTTTGTTGCCTAAAAATCCATGAACAAGGCCCTTGAGGGCTTCCCAAGCTTCCTTTTCTTTCCCTTCCAAAATTTGGTCAAATGCAGGATCCTTTACAAGTTCTCTTATTTGTGGTCCGACAAATGTGTCTTCTTTAACTTTTGCAGCACTTAATTTCCAAAATTTCTCCCTGATTGTGTTTTGTTATTTAACAGGTGTGCCAACTCCTCAAAAAATTCCCCCAAATTTAAAATCTACACTCTTCATCTTCAAAACAAGAGCTAATCTATCATTTTGATGGTCATTTTTGATTTCACCAGATGGAAATACATGTAAGTTCACTAAATTAAAGCCCGAAACATTTTCATTATTTCCCAGTGTAATTTGTGGAACGTTTTCCATGACTAAGGTGGAATATATAGAGTAAGGTTTATAATAATTGTTGAGTTGAGAGGATCATGCGAGTGTAACAAGTAACACGCCACAGGTCGCATATTCCGCCGGCTGGTGGTGTAGCCGTTTTCCCTGTGAGAGGTGACGTCACGCGCTGGAACCTGCCTGGAAACACCTGTCACGACGAGGTCAGGGTTCAGAAACTTCCAGCTGCATAAGGCAGACTTTTAGATGTACGATCCTCTGATAGGTAATGGACATTCTTTATGAAGCAGCCGCGGGCTGCATTGTGGCAGAAGTACATCGGCTGCAAAGTGCATTTGCAACAGCTGCCAGGCAGAGAGAAGCCGTGTAACAAGAAAAGTTGCGCAAAAAACCCGACCCAGCCCACTCTGTTGGGTACAGCGTTACTGTGGTCTTACCTTAAGCTACATAATTCATTCGATCATCTGTTCTTGAAGATTTAATAATGATTATAATGACCTCATCTATTGCACAAACATGGCTGTTCTCCACTCTTGTATTATACTTATTTACTATATCAGCATCGTAATGTATCAAATTACAGTACGAGACTGGAATATGATCTGACGAGACTGTACTCGAGCATCGTAATTTGATATTATGACACGTATGTAATATAACGTTTTATCCACTTTGATAAAAATATGTTTGTACATAGCTAATACAATTTCTGCATTATTACTTATTTTTCCCGCACTTCTTTAGTGTATCTACACCGTATTTTCTTTCAAAATTCCACAAGTATGTTGTCGCATTGCACACAGGAAGTTCTAAACTTTATATTCCTAAGCTGATACCAGTAGTTTCTAAAGAATAAAAAGTTTCACACAAAAAGTTAAAAATAGGAGGAGGAAAACTGAAAACAGAAGGGAGACAAGAATCTCAAGTTGGTCTTCACAGGCAAGACCTGCATAAGGAAAAGTTTACAAAGTGAATTTACTGCAGCGAATGGCTGTATTAAGTACAAGGATCTAAACTTTATCACAACAGAGACCTTAACTTAACCTGGATTGTTCAGCATGTGTGACGTAGGTGGTACTGTGTCTGCCGATATGACGATGTCGAAGGGTTTTCCTTATCCTGAAAGATGAATGTCTGATAACTCCAAGCTCTATGTACCCTGTACTTATTTGAACATCATTTAATTCATCGTCCGATATGATTTAACCTTGAAGGTTTTCCCTTATCCTGAAAGATGATTGTCCGGTAACTCTAAGTTCTATGTACCCTGGAACCATTTGAGCATCATTTCATTCATCGTCCGATACGACTTAACGTTGGAGGTTTTTCCTTATCCTGGAAGATGAATGTCTTGTAACTCTAAGCTCTATGAACCCTGGACTGATTTGAACATAATTTCATTCATCGTTCGATATGATATAACCTTGGAGGTTTTGCCTTATCCTCAAAGATGAATGTCTGGTAACTCTAAACTCTATCTACACTGTACTCATTTGAACATCATTTCATTCATAGTTCGAACTAACTTAACATGGGAGGTTTTCTGTTATCGTAAGAGATAACTGTCTGGTAACTCTAAGCTCTATGAACCCTGGACTGATTTAAACATCATTTCAGTCATCGTTCGATATGACTTAACGCTGGAGGTTTCTTCTTATCCTGAAAGATGAATGTCTGGTAAATTTAAGCTCTATGTACACTGCACTCATTTGAGCATCATTTCATTCATCGTCCGATATGCCAACGTTGGAGGTTTTCTCTTATCCTGAAAGATGAATGTCTGATAACTCCAAGCTCTATGTACCCTGAAACCATTTGAACATCATTTCATTCATCGTCCGATATGATTTAACCTTGGAGGTTTTGCCTCATCCTCAAAGATGAATGTCTTGTAACTCTAAGCTCTTTGTAGCCTGGGCTATTTGAATATCAGTTCATTCATCATTCGTTATGATTTAACCTTGGAGGTTTTCCCTTATCCTAAATGATGAATTTCTGATTACTCTAAGTTCTATGTACCCTGGAACCATTTGAACATCATTTCATTGATCATCCGATATGACTCAACATTGGAGGTTATCTCTTATCCTGAAAGATGAATGTCTGATACTCTATGTACACTGTACTCATTTGAAGCTCATTTCATTCACTGTCCGATATGGCAACGTTGGAGGTTTTTCCTTATCCTGAAAGATGATTGTCTGGTAACTCTAAGCTCTATGACCCTGGACTGGTTTGAACATCATTTCACTCATCGTCCGATATGACTTAACTTTGGAGGTTTTCCCTTATCCAGAAAGATGAGTGTCTGATACTTTAAACTCTATGTACCCTGTACTCATTTACATCATTTCATCCATCGTCTGATATGACAACGTTGGAGGTTTTCCCTTATCCTGAAAGATGAATGCCTGTGTAACTCTAAGCTCTATGTAACCTGGATTCTTTTGAACATCATTTCATTCATCGAGCGATATTACTTAACGTTGGAGGTTTTCTCTTATCCTGAAAGAAGAATGCCTGGTAACTCTAAGCTCTACGTAGCCTGGGCTATTTTAACGTCATTTCATTCATCGTCAGATATGACTGAATGTTGGAGGTTTTCTCTTATCCTCAAAGCTGAATGCCTGATAACTCTAAGCTCTATGTACCCTGGAACCATTTGAACATAATTTCATTCATCGTCCGATATGACTTAACGTTGGAGGTTTCCTCTTTTCCTGAAAGATGGATGTCTGGTAACTCTAAGCTCTGTGACCCTGCACTGATTTGAACATCATTTCATTCATCGTCCGATATGACTTAACATTGGAGGTTTTCTCTTATCCAGAAAGATGAGTGTCTGATACTTTAAACTCTGTGTACCCTGTACTCATTTGCACATCATTTCATCCATCGTCTGATATGACAACGTTGGAGGTTTTCCCTTATCCTGAAGATGAATGCCTGTGTAACTCTAAGCTCTATCAACCCTGGAGTCATTTTAAAGTCATTTCACACAGCGTCAGACATGACAAGGTTGGAGGTTTTCTGTTATCCTGAAAGATGAATATCTGGTGACTCTAAGCTCCAGGTGCGCTGTGCTCATTTGAACATAATTTCATTCATCGTTCGATATGACAACGTTGTTGGTTTTCCCTTATACTGAAAATGAATGTCTGGTAACTCTAACTCTATGGACCCTGGAGTCACTTGAACATCATTTCGTTGGTCGTCCGACATGACTTAATGTTGGGGACGTTAAATGAGTCAATAAAAGAAATGGAAGGTGGAATGTAATGAGAAGGTAGGTGAATTAGAGCGACAGGAAATTCGCGGAATGTAAATTATCCTTTCCAGCAGTTTTGCTGAGCGATGAGGGAATATGCCGAAAACATCAGGATGAGCGTTCACAGGATTCGAACCCGAGACCTCCCAAGTGCGGCCGACAGACAATCATCTTGCTTGGTTTGGGTCCACGATAAGAGAGCAGTAAGAGTGCGTTAGCACGGCTGAATCTGACCCAAGGGTAATGGATTCAGTACCGGTTAAGGTCGATGGCATTTGTTGTCCCCACTCCCGAATAGCGCTTAATTCCATTCCAGTTAGGAGCGTTTGTTTTCCGTTTCATTGGCACGTGCCAATGTCTGTTTTCTGCTCCGTAACTGTGATGGCCATGGCAACTTTCTAAACCTCGTGTGCAGGTAACGCACTGGGGCAATTCGCCCTTAACCGCCTTACCCACTGTTTCCATTTCTGATAAAACCACCAGCCTGGATGTAGTTTTTTCTTCCTTTCTTTACTACGTACAGTGAGCCCACAAAGTATTTCTACACCAATAAATATGTAAAGAAGATCTTTATTCTGAAGAATTTATAAAGAAAACAGCATAACCTCTGATCTTTCTCATAGAGAATGTGCAAGGTTTTAGATGTCTTTGATTGGTATTTTGTTTCATGCTTCAGCAATAGACGTTTTCAGTGTTTCTTTGTTGGAAAGTGTTCTTTTATTTTTTCGTTCCCTCCAGGATGCTCCATACGTGATCGATGAGTAATATCTGGGTACTAGGAAGGGTTATTAAGCTAAATAAGTCGAAAGTTATGGTCTTCAGGAAGGGAGTTAAACTAAAAAAAGACGAAAAGTGGGTAATAAATGGCAAAAGGGTAGAAGTGTTCAATCAATTTGAATACTGAGGAGTAAGGTTGAATAACAATGGAAAATGGAGAGCACACAGGACAAAAACTGAAGCAAAATGAAGGGCGGCAATGAATGGAATATAAGCTAGAAATTACAACCAAGTGGTTAAGAAAGAATGCATGAAGCATTAGTGTAATCCAAAATTCTGTATGCAGTGGAGATCTGGGGGGGGGGGAGAGGTAAACAAAACGGTGGACCAAAACTACAGAAGGTTTTGTAAAGAGCTACTTAGGCTTACCAAGATCAGCACCTAGGGAAGAGTAGCTTTACTAGAATTAGGAACGACAAGAAGAAATGGAAAGAAAAATAAAATTTTGATATAGGTGTTTGGCCAAAGAAGAAGGGGAAATTATGCCTGAGACAACAAGAAAGATTATAGAACTCAAATAGTTGGTAGGCAGAGATAGGAGAAATTATGGAAAAAAATAGAAATGGAAGATATATGGAGATTAGAGGAAAGGAATACATGCGATGTGGGTGAATTGGTAAAATGCAGAATAGAAGATATAGTAAGTCTAGAAAATATGAAATCATTACAATTTTACAAACAAATAAAAAGAAATTTTGGACGAGAGGCATATGTAGATTACTGCAATAGGCAAGAGAGAGAAGGTTTAGCTTGGATGAGAATAGGAAGAATATTTCTAAGAGGGATAAGAGGTAGGGAAAAGGGAATTTGTAAATTGTGTGGGGGAAAATAAGCATAGAACACTATCTAACATAATGCAAGGATGTTGCAATATGGAGAAAAAGGTTTGGGAGGAAAAATAGGAGAAAGTAGAGAAGAACAGTGTAGCTATAAAAATGTTAACGGGCAGGGAGGTAAAGAAGTTAAAAAGTATTGGTGATTTCTTGCAAAAAGTAAAAGAAAACCGGAAAAGAAATGTAAAGAATGCAAGAAAGGAAGATGGGGGAATGGGACTAATTAAGTAACAAGGAGGCATAAAAGTTAAGAGCTACCTGTCAGAGCAGAGGATCAGGGTGTCATGTAGGCCAAGGTAGCAACAAGGTAAAGACAAATAAATATAGCCTAAAGTTGTAAAATTTTGGAATATGCACAATAAACAATTCAATTCAATTCAAAGCTACTTACAAGGAAACTATCACTGTACTCATACCGCTAAGCACCTGAAAATTTGATGGTATAATGCCTGCTGTATATAAAGCATGTGTACCAAAAATCTGCTGCGTAGTATAACTACAAACCTGAAGCGAGCAAAGCGCCGCATGTGACCACTTGCAAGTGGTTATATCCCTCGTCATCTGTGTCTGGTGTGCAGAACAGTGATACTGTCACCCGAACATCGGAATTCCCGAGAGAACCAGCTGGCAGGTAGAGGGACCAGACGGGAAGCATTCAGGCAACGCCTACCCATTTATCTGTGTAGCGCTCACGGAGGGGATGGTTAGAAGAGCGGCACGAGTCTCTTTCCCCTCCCCCTGACGTCTGGAACAATCGGGATGATTTTCCGAGCCGCGAAGCTTCCAGAAACAGCGATCTTCCTATATAGGGGCTGCAGTGGGCGATCCAGTTCAGTTGTTGGCGAGCAGCCGTGAAGAGCGCAGTGCTAGCGAACGGACCGGAAGACTGCGTACGTGTATCAGAGGAGTTGTACGTAATTATTAGTGTGGAGTGGACCTATGACAGACGAACTGGTGGATTGTAATTGTGTGCGCTACGTAATTCTATGTAATCGGCAAGTGTTCTAACTGTAATTCCGTGGAAATAAAGAACTTTTTGAGCTTGTGCAATTGGACTTTTAATTCTACAAACCCACAAAGTCGCAATACGTATGCCATGTGCAGGCCGCTGCCCGTCAGGGGTAACCAATCTCTTCTATACAATGCTGTGTTATTATGCCTATTTGTTCTTAGGTATATTAGACTCATTTTCGGGTACTTAGAGCTATAGTGCGCACCCGCTTTTTGGTTACACAGTCTCTACATAGAGCAGAGATGATACCGTCAAGCTCTCAAGGTTATACAGTTGTGAGCACAGTGATAGTTTCCTTGCAAGGAACATTATGTCTCTGCCAGTTTACTTTGGACCCTAAACGTCCATGTTTTTGGAGCCGATTTTCTCAAATCTTGCTTCATAATGTCCACATGTTTCCTGTGATCCATTATATGGAGACTGCCAACACCTAACACCTTGATGCAACCCCAAACAAGAACATCATTTCATTCATCGTCCGTTTATGACTTAACGTGTAAGTTTTCCCTTATCCTGAAAGACGAATATCTGGTAGCTCTAAGCTCTGTGAGTCCCAGTCTCATTTGAGTATTTCACACATTTTCATTCATTGACCAATATGACAACGTTAGAAGACCTAAAGTAAAGAGAAAGAAAAAGTGCTATGATGTAGATCTGATTAAAAGACTGGGTAATCTAACTTTCTTAAATTTGGAGTCATTTATGTTCTCCCTGTTGTGCACATACAAAAGAACTGTATCCTCAAATCGAAAAAAAGGTTCCAATTAATGATTTTGTCTGCCTTTAACACTAAAATAGTGTCCAGTCTAATACATTTCCTCAGCTCATTTAATTATAGTACTGAATAACAAACTATAATAATCATGTAAAGGTAGAGTCAGACTGAAAAATTCAATACCATAGCCGGGATTCGAAGCACGGATCTTTTGGTCTCCGTCCAGACGCTCTAACAGTTGAACTACTACGGCCAACGTGCCGATGACATTAAATTCTCCAACTGACTCGTGTTTTCCCGGTAAACCACTAGGAGTTCTCATAAACACATGAGACAACTACCTTAATGGCGACTTACTATGCTGTAAGTACTTTAAGGTCCGGGCTTTATAGTTCGGATCACTATTAGGTGCAATTAATGGAAATTAACTGTTCTTTCACACTAGTCGTGTATAGGAAGCAATATGAAAGGGTAGAGCCAGACTGAAAAATTCAATTCCATAGCCGGGATTTGAACCACGGATCTTCTGGTTGCGGTCCAGCCGCTCTAACCATTCAGCTACTATGGCCAACGTGCCGATATGACATTAAATTCTCCAGCTGACTTGTATTTTTCCGGTAAACCACTTAGGAGTTCTCATAAACACATGAGACAACTACCTTAATGTCGACTTACTATGCTGTAAGTACTTTAAGGCCCGGGCTTTATAGTTAACCACTATTAGGTCAATTAATGGAAATTAATTATTCTTTAACACTAGCCGTGTGTAGGCTAAAGTATGGAAAGATAGAGTCAGACTGAAGAATTTAATGCCATAGCCGGAATACGAACCATGGATCTTCTGGTCTCCGTCCAGCCGCTCTAACCGTTGACCTACTACGTCCAACGTGCCAATATGACATTAAATTATCCAACTGACTCGTGTTTTTCCCGGTAAACCACTTAGGAGTTCTCATAAACACATGAGACAACTATCTTAATGGCGCCTTACAACATGTAAGCACTTTAAGGCCAGGGCCGTTGACAATCTTTCCATAATTTAGTCTACACACGGCCAGGATGAAAGAACAATTAATTTCCATTAATTGTACCTAATAGTGGTTAACTATAAAGCCCGGGCCTTAAAGTACTTACATGTTGTAAGTCGCCATTAACGTAGTTGTCTCATGTGTTTATGAGAACTCTAGTGGTTTACCGAGAAAAAAAGAGTCAGTTGGAGAATTTAAAGTCATGTCGGCAAGTTGGACATAGTAGCTCAATTGTTAGAGCGGCTGGACGGAAACCAGAAGATCCGTGGTTCAAATCCCGGCTATTGCATTGAATTTTTCAGTCTGACTCTATCTTTCCTAACTTTAGCCTGCATACGGCCAGTGTGAAAGAACAATTAATTTCCAATTTAGTAATAATGTTATTTATTCTTACGTATTTTCAGCTTTCAGCAAGAGTTGGTAAGACCGAAGTTGAAGTGTCAGCAAATGCGCCAGCATCCGAAGTCCTAAGACGCCCTAGGGGGAAGATAGGGGATTGGCTTTAAATCCCAGACTCAATTCCAGAATTCGATCCTTATATTCCTGACTAGTGTGCTCTTCCCTCGGAGAGAGTCATATAACTCGTGCACCGCCACAAAGTGTAGAAATTTATCTGAAATTTTACTTGAGAATGAAAATGTTGAATAACACTTGTGAAAATTAAATTGCTGAATGTGGTAATTTATAGGAGCTCCTGTTTGTGACTCTACCGAGTTCAATTTCAAGTGCGAGTATTTGTGACTGTGAAATTTTAATAGCTACGTAAGATTCGAAACAAAAACCGTGGGTTGTATGCAAAGATGGAGGAGGTATACCTAATTGTGAATTTTCTTTTACTCCGCAGCCTTCACCACTGCTTCTGATGATGAATAATGCCTCCCACGAAGGCGTTTATTTAAGTTAGGGAATGGAAAAAAGTCACATGGGTCTAAATCCGGACTATAGGGAGGGCGAGGGATGCACTTCATGTTGATTTTTACAAGATATTCAGCAACAACATTGGCAATATGCAGCCGCGCATTATCGTGGTGCAGCATCCAGCCTGCTTCACGGAAATGTGGTCTTTGCGCCTGATATGGACTTGCAATGTTTTCAGGACATCCCTGTAGTATTGTCCAGTTACTGATGTGTGTGCAGGTACAACATACTGATAAACCATTCCATGAATATCAAAGAATGAGATATCCATAACTTTCCCAGCAGAAGCAACAACTTTTGCTTTTTGGGGGTTGGTGATGAAGGAGATTTCCACACTGAGCTTTGCTGTTTGCTCTCAGGATCAAAATGATGTAGCCAAGTCTGATCAGCAGTGA
Organism: Mantis religiosa; assembly: GCA_030765055.1. Classification (NCBI taxonomy): domain Eukaryota; kingdom Metazoa; phylum Arthropoda; class Insecta; order Mantodea; family Mantidae; genus Mantis; species Mantis religiosa. The sequence continues at coordinate 50,324,471 of CM060960.1, read as the reverse complement.
TTACGTTTGAAAGAAACTCCGGATCTTCCTCTAACATCAACTTTAACTGGGTGTTACCTCCATTGCAGTGGTAGGCAATACTGAACATGTCTGAACTTGCCTGGTTCTCACAGGCGGGAACCAGGAGTAGCAACAATGAAACAACTACGGCGTGTTTGTTTCAGATTAAGCTAAGAGAATATAATAAAATTGAATTTTAGTGCGTAACATTATGAACGTAAAAATATTATGATCATTCTTTATTGAACAGTCCTGGTATATAGCAGCACCTGTATGTGAAAGCTGGAGAGTTTTTAATTGATTTTAAAATGAAATGAAATTGGTCATTAAAAACAAAAGTAAACAAGTGAAACAATTGCTTTTATTTAAGCTCAAAATATTATCATTGTTTATATAAGTTGTTATAATTTTCGGCTAAAATATTTAAAAAGAAATTTAAAATGTTTGTGATGTGAACAAGAAGATTAATCAGTGAGTGAAAGAAAGACGTTTGATAGAGAAGTTTATGAATGTTAACAATGTGTGTGGGAGTTGGTCGTTACGGCAACGACAAATCAATAACATTGCTCTTCGCTGAGAAGACGCCAAAGGAACAAAGAACTGCTGGTGAAAGACCCGGAAAAGTATCATTTAAATGTGTGGATATTGAGTATTCAATTTATAAATATAAAGAATAAATGAATGAAGAATTAAATTATTAATTATTTTTTAAAATTTCCTTCAAGATAGCCACTTAATTTTAGACCACGACCATGAAAAACAGGAAACTCTCTTGTTTTCATTCAGTTATGAGTAGGGGGTGGATTTTGCCCTATTTGCCTATTTTATTCCTTTGTTCAGAAATGTAGGCTTTTAAGTTATATGTACGTTTCCTACAATTATTAGCCTAATTTCTTAGATTTATAGCGCCTATAAATTTATATTTCATACGTTTGTGAATAGTTGGTGGTCGGAATTGGGAAGAATGATATTAAAGATAGGCATGGGAGATCTGTGGAGAACAGAGGAGATAAATTAAAACGGTTTGTGGAAGGAAGTGAGAACTAGACTACAAGACATAGATAGGCAAGAGATATGGGAAAGTATAGAATAAAAGAAATCTTTGAAATTTTATAAGAATTAAAGACAGAATGGGGTAGGGAAAAATATATAGGTCAATGTGGCAAAACTGGAAGAGAAGGCATAGCATGAATGAGAGTAGGAATAATATATCTAAAAGGGTTGAGAAGTAATGAGGTAGGGATATGTGAATTTTGTGGAGATGAAGAAAGCACTGTTCATTACCTGATAGAATGTAAGGAGTTAACAAATTACAGGAGAAAAATATGGGATAAGAAATGGGACAGTGTAAGTAAAGAGATATTGGTGGTATGCATGTTGACGGGGATGGGAGAAAATAAAAATAGATGTATAGGAGATGTCTTATATTTGTTAAGAGAAAAGTGGATTAAGGTTAAAGAAGCAAAGGCCAAGAAGAATTTTTTTTATTATTATTTCTTATTGATCGATCAGCAGTACAATGCTTTACAGATCAGAGTGGAAAGAAGGTAACAGTACAATAAGAACAATAACACTCAGGGGTAGGCTAACAGGCCGCCCCCTAACTACATAAGTTAGAACTCCAATAATACTCTCTGAGGAATTATGTCAATATTGAATATGTAAGACAGACATCAAGCACTAGAATCACTCGAAACAGATGCATCACTTAGAAGCAGGTCCTGTGGTAGTCTCCTCTTCAAGCGTGAGGGCTGGCTCGTGCGGACGCCGATGTTATAATGCACAGCTCCTGGAACTTCTTGCAGCGTGGAAAAGAAACGACGAGCGATCCTGCGAATGTAGTCTTGAAGAGGTAACAGTCCTAGTTCGTGATGAAGCTGCTGATTACGGATGAACCATGGAGCGTTGGTAGCGATGCACATGAAGCGATTCTGTATGACCTGAAGACGACGCAGATGACATGTGTGTGCGGCCCCCCCCCACACACACTTGGCAGGCATATGTAATAAGCGGACGGACGAGTGATTTCTAGAGTAACATTGAAGACTGTAGGTCGAGGCTGGAACGGCGATGCAACAGAGGTGAGAGTTTTGAAAGTCGTCCGGAGGCCAGTGATATAAGACGATCGATATGAGCACGCCAGGTCAGTCGAGAGTCCAAAAGCACTCTCCAAAAGCACAAGTCAAATTATGTGCTTTTTAAGGGAAATTTAAAGCGGGATCCTACAGTGAAGATAAATAATCAGAACATTAAACGGGAAAAAGAGATGAGATATTTGGGTATCATGATAGATGAAAAATTTCATTTCAGAAAACACACGGAGTATATTAGGCAGAAAACAGAGAAAATAATGCTAAAGCTAGCAAGAATAACCAATTTAAATTTTGTACTTCCATTGCGTAACATACAGATATATCATAACACCATTTTTGCTTCAATTATGACGTATGCGGCAGCAGTTTGGGCAGAAAGGATGGATGATGTGCAAATAAGAAGATTGTTGAGAAGAACGCAAAGAAAAGTATTATTACGTCTGACAGGAGCTGTAAAAACAACACCAACTATGGCATTGCTAGTAACAACGGCCATTTGGCCGATTGATTTATTAATAAGATTGAAGGGCGCAAAATTTTGGGCGAAAAAAGGAAACTTAGAAAAAGTTTATAATATAACTGGAGTCAGAACAAACAAATCTTGGGTGATTAAAAATAGTTTAAAAGATAAATGGCAAAAAGAATGGACAGAAAGTCTAGAAGGTAGAAGAGTGTTCGAAATTTTTCAGAACGTCAAAGAGAGACTAAAATTGAATTTTATTCAACCAACAAAGGGATTTATACATTATATAACAGGACACGGACCTTATAAGACCTATTGGAAGAAAATCAATAAAACTGAAAATGATATATGTGAATTATGTAACAAACAAGATAATCCTGAACATGTAGTATTTGAATGTGGAAGATATGCAATTCACCAACAAGAAGAGAGGCATGCGCTAGCAGGATATATCGTATATGACATAATTCGAGATCAACAATTGGTAAATAAATTACAAGTTTTGACTAACTTTGTAAGTAAGAAAGCATGGGAGGTAAAAATATTCAAAGGAGAAAGAGTTGATAATGGGCGAAGAATAGTACAAGATCCAAGAAGGAGTTCTAGAATACAAAATAGGATAAGACGGGAAGAATTATTGAATAATCTAACAATGGAGTTGACTGCATGGGCGGCGGAGGGAGAGAGTGATGGCAGAGGCCATGGTGGACTACAGAATTAGTAGATTTAGATATAGATTTAGGAAATAAGGATTTTGTAATTTTTATAGTTGTTTTCTTTTGTTTTTTGCTTTTTTGTGTTTATTTCTGTTATTTTATTTCATTTTATTTTTGTAGAGTAGCTTTCTGAGAGATTTGTATAATTATAACATTTGTAAGGATTTTATGGAAAAATAAAGAGAAAATTTGGATATATGCCCCGGTATAGTTGTCTAGGTGCCGGGGTAGAATATTCAGATTTTATTTATTTATTTATTTATTTATTTATTTATTTATTTATTTATTTATTTATTTATTTATTTATTTATTTATTTATTTATTTATTTATTTATTTATTTATTTATTTATTTATTTATTTATTTATTTATTTATTTATTTATTTATTTATTTATTTATTTATTTATTTATTTATTTATTTATTTATTTATTTATTTATTTATTTATTTATTTATTTATTTATTTATTTATTTATTTATTTATTTATTTATTTATTTATTTATTTATTTATTTATTTATTTATTTATTTATTTATTTATTTATTTATTTATTTATTTATTTATTTATTTATTTATTTATTTATTTATTTATTTATTTATTTATTTATTTATTTATTTATTTATTTATTTATTTATTTATTTATTTATTTATTTATTTATTTATTTATTTATTTATTTATTTATTTATTTATTTATTTATTTATTTATTTATTTATTTATTTATTTATTTATTTATTTATTTATTTATTTATTTATTTATTTATTTATTTATTTATTTATTTATTTATTTATTTATTTATTTATTTATTTATTTATTTATTTATTTATTTATTTATTTATTTATTTATTTATTTATTTATTTATTTATTTATTTATTTATTTATTTATTTATTTATTTATTTATTTATTTATTTATTTATTTATTTATTTATTTATTTATTTATTTATTTATTTATTTATTTATTTATTTATTTATTTATTTATTTATTTATTTATTTATTTATTTATTTATTTATTTATTTATTTATTTATTTATTTATTTATTTATTTATTTATTTATTTATTTATTTATTTATTTATTTATTTATTTATTTATTTATTTATTTATTTATTTATTTATTTATTTATTTATTTATTTATTTATTTATTTATTTATTTATTTATTTATTTATTTATTTATTTATTTATTAGTCCAAAAGCACTCCAAGGTATTTAACGGGAGTTGCAGTGGGGAGCCAAGGGGCATTGTTGCTGTAGAGACACAACGGAGTAAGCGGAGTATATCGGCGAGGAGTGAAGATTTTAGCTTCGGTTTTCTGAGGGTTAAAAGAGATCCGCCAAGTGCTGAACCAATGATTTAGGCGATCTAAAGAGAGCTGTACTACTTGTGCGTGCTGGAGATTAACGTTAGAATAATATAGTACTGTGTAATCAGCGTAAAGAGCTAAAGAAGTCGGAGCTAAGTCAGGAATATCAGAAATGTATATATTAAATAGAGTCGGGGCCAAGATAGAACCCTGTGGGACACCTGCGGTAATATTACGTGGGGATGAAATGTGACAAAACTGGAAGAGAAGGCATAGCATGGGTTAGAGTAGGAATAATATATATAAAAGGGTTAAGAAGTAATGAGGTAGGGATATGTGAATTTTGTGGAGATGAAGAGAGCACTGTTCATTACCTGATAGAATGTAAGGAGTTAACAAATTGCAGGAGAAAAATATGGGATAAGAAATGGGACAGTGTAAGTAAAGAGGTATCGGCAGTACGCATGCTAACGGGGTGGGAGAAAAGAAAAATAGATGTATAGGAGATTTCTTATATAGGATAAGAGAAAAGTGGATTAGGGTTAAAGAAGCAAAGGTCAAGAAGAAATGGCATCAAGCTGCTCAGGAAAACCAAAGGCTTATAGCCAGGGTACCTGAGTCAGCGAGTAAATCTTAGGGTCAGCAATTTCATTAGGTATAATACGGCATGTTCTATGTTAAATTTTATTGTACTGAATTTATAATGGACACTGTACAAATAAATAAATATCAAAATATCATAGGTTTATGCCTATTGTGCTTATTAGTGCCTAAAACTGCATTTTTAGCCAATTTCTTCTGCTTGTAATTTGTGACAACAGCTTTTGCATTTGTTGGTTTCAGCGTGAAGTTTTCGGGGAAGAGAAATTTCTTACTGCTGCACATTCGATATACAAAAAGGGGTTTATTAAGGAGACACATCTGTGCAAATTGGCCCAAAACTTACTACAATACCAAATTTTGTTTTTTGTCTTAAAATTAATATAGACATACTTCAATAATATAAAGTTTCTTTCTCTAGCAGCACTACAAAAAACGTCACATGACTATTTAAATAACGCTACATCTGTATCGTAGCTGATATTACGTAATTTTAACATCAGATTTCTTAGATTCCATATTATCTACATTTTCCTATCTTCAGAATGTTGCAGAAGATGCAGTTTTCTATTAATCTGTATGAATTTCTAAACATTTCTCTAAAGACAACTGCATACACGCAGGCAGTATTTATAAAAATATTTTTCTTGGGTTTAAGGAGATTTAAAACATATATTATTGTGAAATATTTAACATATGCAGTAGAAAAAATGCTTATGTGGATTAACAGGGAATGTCATGTAAGTACAACACGTACTTTGTTTTGTTAAGGGATTAGTGTACTTCTGAACAAAGGTCAGTGTGCTGACGTCATTCAATGATTCGTATATGATTTAGCTTTGTTCAGTAAAGTGACGATATCCAAACCAATGATAAAGCAAATGACACACTTTAACCTATGAGTCACGTATCATTTAGTGTTCTCGATAATTGGTTTTCGGGCAAGAGTTCAGTTGAATCAGTTCAATGGTGCTTTGTGTAGGTATAACAGCACGTGAATACACTTATAACATCTTACGGAGTTATATTTCTCACTTTGTTAACTCGGATTTATATGCACTGTAAAGTATAAACTAAAAATGAGTTATATATGCTCAAAAGCTTTATAATGTGCAATTAAGGTTCACTATTTCAACTTTTTCACATTTATTACCTTGAAGTAATCAAATAATACACTGGCACTAATTAAATAAGATGTATAAGTCTGTTTTAGTACGTTGTGATTCATATAGACCTGAACCACTTAAATAAGCCGTAACTTTTGAACCAATAATAGGAAACACGTGCACTTTGGGAGAATATAATACACATTACATTACACTATTTACATCTCAGAGAAAACGTTGGAAGTGTCCTCCACCAGCATCTATACATGTTTGCACTCGTCTCACCATATTTTCTGAAGTTTTACGGAGAGTATCCTCGCCAATGTTATTTATTTCGGTTAGAATGGCTTCCTTGAGAACATAAATTGTCCGTGGCCTATTCTTGTATACCCTATTTTTACATACCCCCACAAGTAAAAATCCGGTGAGGTTAGGTGAGGGGATCTGGGGGGCAACAGACCTTTTGAGATTATTCGATTATCAAAGAAACTGCTTACAAGTTCCACAGTGTCATTACATGTATGGCACGTTGCTCTGCTGGAAATAACCTTCTCTCAATTCGATATCATCCAGCTGCTCCACAAATGTGTTGAAGATATCCATATAAACTTCAGCGTCTACAGTCGTATCAAAGAAACTGGTTACAAGTTCCATGGTGTTATTATATGTATGATACGTTGCTCCATCTTGCTGTAAATAACCTTCTCTCAATTCGATATCATCCAGATGCTGCACAAATGTCTTGAAGATATGCATATAAACTTCAGTGTCTACAGTCGTATCAAAGGAACTGCTTACAAGTTCCATGGTGTCATTAGATGTATGGCACGTTGCTCTATCTTGCTGGAGATAACCTTCTTCTCAATTCGATATCATCCAGCTGCTCTACAAATGTCTTGAAGATACCCATATAAACTTCTGTGTCTACAGTCGTATCAAAGAAACTGCGTACAAATTCCATGGTGTCATTAGATATATGGCACGTTGCTCCATCTTGCTGGAAATAACCTTCTTTCAATTCGATATCATCCAGTTGCTCTACAAATGTCTTGAAGATACCCATATAAACTTCAATGTCTACAGTCGTATCAAAGAATCTGGTTACAAGTTCCATGGCGTCATTAGATGTATGACACGTTGCTCCATCTTGCTTCGTTCAATTCGATATCATCCAGCTGCTCCACTAATGTCTTGAAGATATGCATATAAACTTCAGTGTCTACAGTCGTATCAAAGAAACTGCTTACAAGTTCCATGGTGTCATTGCTCTATCTTGCTGGAAATAACCTTCTTTCAATTCGATATCATCCAGCAGCTCCACAAATGTTCTGAGCAGCTTTTCATACATCTAATGACACCATGAAACTTGTAAGCAGTTCCTTTGATACGACTGTAGACACTGAAGTTTATATGGGTATCTTCAAAACATTTGTGGAGCAGCCAGATGAGGAATTGAGAGAAAGTTATTTTCAGCAAGATGGAGCAACGTGCCATAATCTAATGACACCATGGAACTTGTAAACAGTTTCTTTGATACGACTGTAGACGCTGAAGTTTATATGGGTATCTTCAAGACATTTGTGGAACAGCTGGATGATATCGAATAAAGAGAAAGTTATTTTCAGCAAGATGGAGCAACGTGCCATACATCTAAGGACACCATGGAACTTATAACCAGTTTCTTTGATACGACTGTAGACACTGAAGTTTATATGGGTATCTTCAAGACATTTGTGGAGCAGTTGGATGATATCGAATTAAGAGAAGGTTATGTCCAGCAAGATGGAGCAACGTGCCATACATCTAATTATATCATGGAACTTGTAACCAATTTATTTGATAATAAAATAATCTCAAAAAATCTGTGGCACCCAGATCCCCTGAACTAACCTCACTGGATTTTTTCTTTTGAAGGTATCTAAATCAGAGTGTACAAGAACAGGCCACGGACAATTGATGTTCTCAAGGAATCCATTCGAACCGAAATAAGTAGCATTGTTGAGGATACTCTCCGCAAAACTTCAAAGAATATGGTGAGACGAGTGCAAACATGAGTAGATGCTGGTGGAGGACATTTCCAACATTTTCTCTGAGATGTAAATAATGTAAAGTAATCTCCCAATTGTGTATTATATGCTCTCAAAGTTGCACATGTGTCCTATTATTGGTTCGAAAGGTATGGCCTGTTGAAATGGTTCAGGTTTATTTGGATCACACTGTAAAACAGAATATCAGCAAAACTGACCAGACAGCTTCTTATGAATGTTTAATTAAATCAAGGAGGGCCTAAAGCAGAGCTAAAGCTGGTTGACCATAAGGTTAGTAAATGTCAGGAGCATGCTTTAGGCCTTTATGGGTCTAGGCACCTCAAGTTTAGGTGTAGTGAAATATCTTGTGTATCTATACCTCGCAGAGGAAGTGGTAGACCTGATAAACCAGGTGGTTGACAATAACGCCTTATTACATGGATGTTTAGTGTTTTGAAATCACTGCTCGGCACGATAAAGGTGAGAACGTAAATAGGAATTCAGTCATGGTCACACAGTCATAAGGACGTGATCTTACAAGGACGCCCTGCCATGCAGTAAATCGCTTTTTATCGACTTCCATTTGTGGGTCGGCTGTGTTATTCTTTAGATAACGTCTGCGATTCGTTCGCACCAAATTCAGACATGTCGCTTTTCCTTTTACACTTTGTTACTACACTTCTGCAGTTTTATTACCGTTCGTGTTAGAGATAGAATAGGAACAAGTGCCGGTTTGTAACTTCATGCAAATGCAGGTGCATAAAAGTGGCCGTATACTGTCACAAGCGACTGTATTAATTAATTCAAATAATAGGTCATGTGACTTCAGTAGTACGTGTGACGTCACTCCTCTACTCCTCCAGCTCTGGTATAACCTTTTTTTATAATTTTTTTATTGATCGATCAGCAGTACAATGCTTTACAGATCAGAGTGAAAAGAAGGTAACACAATATGTACAATAACACTCAGGGGTAGGCTAACAGGTCGCCCCCTAACTACATTAAGTTAGAACTCCAATAATACTCTCTGAGAAATTATGTCAATATTGAAGATGTAAGACAGATATCAAGCACTAGAATCACTCGAGTCAGAGGTATCACTTAGAAGCAGGTCCTGTGGTAGTCTCCTCTCAAGCGTGAGGGCTGGCACGTGCGGACGCCGATGTTATAATGCACAGCTCCTGGAACTTCTTGCAGCGTGGAAAAGAAACGACGAGCGATCCTGCGAATGTAGTCGTGAAGAGGTAACGGTCCTAGTTCGTGATGGAGCTGCTGATTACGGATGAACCATGGAGCGTTGGTAGCGATGCGCATGAAGCGATTCTGTATGACCTGAAGACGACGCAGATGACATGTGTGTGCGGCCCCCCTCACTTGGCAGGCATATGTAATAAGCCGACGAACGAGTGATTTATAGAGTAACAATGAGGACTGTAGGCCGAAGCTGGAACGACGATGTAACAGAGGTGAGAGCTTTGAAAGTCGCCCGGAGGCCAGTGATATAAGACGATCGATATGAGCACGCCAGGTCAGTCGATTACTCCAAGGTATTCAACGGGAGTTGTAGTGGGGAGCCAAGGGACATTGTTGCTGTAGAGACACAACGGAGTAAGCGGAGTATATCGGCGAAGAATGAAGATTTTAGCTTCGGTTTTCTGAGGGTTCAATGAGATCCGCCAAGTGCTGAACCAATGAGTTAGGCGATCTAAAGAGAGCTGTACTACTTGTTGTGCGTGCTGGAGATTAACATGAGAACAATATAGTACTGTGTCATCAGCGTAAAGAGCTAAAGAAGTCGGAGCTAAGTCAGGAATATCAGAAATGTATATATTAAATAGAGTCGGGGCCAAGATAGAACCCTGTGGGACACCTGCGGTAATATTACGTGGGGATGAAAGCTTTCCATTCTTGTATAACTGAATGTAAAGTATGAGTCTCATTCTCTATTTGTGTGTAGGTTTTCGACCTGATAGGGCAGAATGCCCTAACTGGGCAAGGTAACGGTCCGAAGGACCATTTATGTAATCATTTTAGTAAATGTTCTTAATGGTGGTTAGGCGCCGAGTACAATTTTTCTAAAGGTTAATTGTAAAAATTCTCAATTTATTTTGGAAGAAATCTTTCGTGAAATGTAGAAACTGTATATTAACAGATCTTTCTGTAAATATATTTTATGCTTATCTGTAGCTTCACCCAATGGGGCAGCACAATTAAAGTTGGGAATATATTCAACAAGGGTTAAAATTGTCTCAAGGGTATTGAAATATCTATACAGAGTTGCCAATTTGGAGGAAAGCAATATTATGAAGGAATGTTTTCTTTTGCAGATGAGAAGCAAATGGGGAGAGTCTTGGGTGCAAAAAGTAAGGGAACTGATGGAACAGATAGGTATGGGACATATTTGGGGAAACGAGGAGTATTATTATAGGGGCTTTAGGAAAGAGGTAGAATTAAGGCTGGAAGATTTAGATAGCCAAGTTATATTTACCAGTGTAAGGGAGAAAAGATCATTGAGGACATATAGGGAAATAAAGACATTGTGGGGGAGGGAGAAGTACATAGATGTGTGTAGTAAGTCAGGGCGGGAAGGATTTGTCTGGGCAAGGACAGGAGTTAGAAAATTGAAAGGTATTAGATATGAAAAGGATACAGGGAAATGCCCAATGTGTGGAGAAGAGGATACAGATTGGCATAGTATACTTTATTGTAAACAAACAAAGATATGGAGAGAACAAATTTGGCAACAAAAGTGGGACAGCTTTAGGGCTGGGGGGAGGTATTAATAATAAAAAATGTTATTGGTAAAAGGTGAAAAGAATGTAAGAAATATAGGTGAACATCTGGGGAGAGTTAGAGAGAAATGGTTAAGACTGATGAAGAATAAATAACAATTAAGGGCTGGAAAACTAGAAGGAGGGATACAAGAGAGAGGAGGGTCATCAATACACGTAAAACCAGGAGTTATGTGTATTGAGACCGAGACTCGAGGCAAACAGGTAGAAAGCGTATGTTAAATGTGAATAAGTCATTTTGTTATTATGTGAAAGAAATGTTATAAATGTCAATGTATCAATGAAATTGTATGTAGACGACATATGAGAAATAAATACAAATACAAATTATTTTAGTAAATATTCTTTATGGTGGTTAGGCGCCGAGTACAATTTTTGTAAAGGTTAATTGTGAAAATTCTAAATTTATTTTGGAAAAAATCTTTCGCGAAATGTGTAAATTGTATAAGAACTGTAAGGATACGTGGGATTTTTTTTTTCTTTTCTCGCCATCCT